>JAYESA010000019.1:10446650-10561542 GCA_036927795.1 Iris macrosiphon | reverse complement strand
ATGGGTTCCGTTTGTATTGTCTCACTTCACCAAGATACATATTGGTAACAGCAGTCTAATATATCGTGCAATCATCTGTTCACTTTGTAATTAAAATGTTTATGAAGATTTAGCTTAGTCTTGCAGGTTCTCTATTTACACTAGTAAATTTTCGTACGTTGCACATAAAATATTTTGCTTTTTATTGACAAATAAGTTAAATAGCCTAAATATATTTAAATTAATATTTGTTATATATATTATATTTTAATTATAATTTTTTTAGATTTGTTTATATTTTTTATGAATATATATATATAATAGTAGGTTTTTGATTATGCGGAAGAAAAAAGAGTTGGTTTTGGAGTTATTGTTTTCGTTTTTTTATTTATCTAAATAGTAGAGGATTTACAAACGGCTTAAACGGTTCAATTTTAAGTCGTTAAACAAATTATTGTTATAATATATTTTTATTTTTTAATGTCAACCAAACACGTTTGTCTTCTACTATGAGACAAGAAGCGGATGAATTTTTATATGAATTCTATCATTAAAAGCGAAAATTCAAATTTCTCCACATTTACGGTTTACTAAACATGCCCTAAAGGCAAGTAAAACAAGTGAGCCATACGACTTAAAATGTATGTTTTCAAATTCTATAGTCCAATAAGTGTTTTGAAATTGACATTTGAACAAATCACATGAAATGTAGCTACAATTTAAATTAATCCTAAGGCGAATTATGATTGATGTTTTCTCAAAAAACTATTATAATACAAATACTCTTTTGACTATAGCTAGAAATTTGTTGTCAAAAGCTGTCGTAATACTAAATTAACTTTGAATAATTTTTTTAGAAAATTGAGTCGTATCCCACATTATTTATCATATATCAAGATGCATTCCACTGCATTACCACAAAGCAGGAACTCACTCTCAACTTTTGATGGAAACCGTCCATAGCTGACGGTCAACCCCTTTGACCAATCTTTTTGGACGAAAATACCTCTCTTCTTTTTCGCGTGACCCCCACACCTCCCGGTCGCTCGCAGCCGACCCCCCCTCCTCTCCCCCCCACCTCCCTCCTCCGACCGGCCCCCGCACCAGTAGCAGCGGCCGCCCGCAGTAAGCAACGACAACATCCGGCAACAGCAACAAACGTTGCGCGCTCGGAGCCTGCGACGGGGAGGGAGGGAGGGAGCGCGGCAGGGCTGCAAGCTGCGGGGAGGTATTGGGATGCTTGTGACGCGGAGGCTTTGCGTGCGGCGGCGACTACTGCTGTTGCCGCTCCTTGTTGTGGGTGCTGGCCAGAGGAGGGAGGAGGGTCAGCTGCTGGCGCCAGGCGGAGAAGGAGTTGGGGGGGGTGCGAGCGACGGGGACGCGAGGGGGGGGGTGCGCGAAGAGGGCGGGGGGGGAGGGCATGGGTAGGGGGGCGAGGGGTGGTGCACGGTGGGGATGGGGTAGGAGAAAAAGAAATAGAGAGAATATTTTCGGTTAAAATATTCGGTCAAACAGATCGACCGTCACCTGTGGACGATTTTGAGTGCACCTTGATATATGATAAATAATGTAGGCTGTAACTCAAATTTTCTCAAAAATTGTTTGTTGCTTGTTTTATCGGACAATCATTGACTGTTTTATAGTGGGAATGCAAGTAACCTTCTATAAGGCTTAGTTTGAAATTGTTGTTGCTTTTCAAAGTCACAATAGGAATATCTTGAACAAAATGTGGAAGAGTACTGTAAAAGATTGTTTCAAAATTGAACGAATTTGATATTTTTTTCAATAAATGTTTATTACCATCGGTCTTGAATTTTTCTAGGAAAATAAAAGTAAAAGATAAGTCATTTTTAACATATTATTTTGTAATTTGTTATTATCCAACAATCTTGAATTTTCTTCCATGCAAGAAAAAAACAAACAAAGAAAACATCTTCAGGAATTCCAACCTCAGCCTAAATAAACCCAGCAACAGTTTCAGCAATCTTTATTTTCATCTAGCTTTTATTGTACGTGATTCTTTACACAATGAAAGAAACTAGGTAAATGCACATCATTTATTCTAATTTTTTAAGACTACTTAGAAACTAACTAAAATCAATCGTCTTTATTATTCAGAATTTATATTATATATTATTTTATACTTACATATTATTTAAAAATATCAAATAACATATTCCATAATTATCTTAATTAGTTGTCCATATTAATTTTAATTAGTAAATATTTTTATCTCTACTATTTACAATGAGACTTGGAGATCTAAGTCGTATGTAAATACTCTACTAACTATTTTTAAAAAATAACTAATTATTTAACTATTTAATATTATTTATTTACAACTAAACAATTATAATTCAAGTGGTTAAGGTGGAGCGTATTTTTTTTGATTATTTAAGTTTGATTTATAAAAACGACATTATTTATTGACATTGCACGTAACTTAGAATCAATGTCAAGTCTCTAACATTATCTAGATGGATTTAACATCTCTTCCTCTATTAGACCAAACAATAAGATCTAAGCTACCATTTGGTTAACAGAAAAAAAAAAAATTTCTTAACTTTTTATTAAAATTTGTATTTTATTATTATTATTATTATTATTATATTTTTTGCTGTTTAGAAAGGCAAAAAAATTTTGAAAGAAAAATAAAATTTTAATATGGGAAAGTGAGTCATTGAGTTGGTAAGGAAAACGGTTTTCTCTATTTTCTTTTTATTTGGAAATTATTATTTTTTTCTTTTTTATATCTTTTGACATCAAAATATAAAAAGTAAATAATTTTTTTTTAAAAGACTACTAGTAACATACACGTGCACCAAAAACATATTAAAAAATAAATAAATAATAATTTGTTATAAAATAATATTATTTTTTGAAATTTAATTCAAACAATCATGAAAAATACTTCCGACCCTATCCACATGAGTTAAATTATTTAGTTATAAATATATAATATTAGATAGTAAAATACTTAATTATTTTTAAAATTAAATAATAGATTATTTATGTAATTATTTAAATTTTTTTTATTAAATTTTTTAATTTATTTAAATAATAATATATATACAGTTTAGATGGTTTATTTTTTAAGTTGTTTTTAAACGTCATTATAATAGTAGAGACGGAGATGTTTCACATTTGTCCCCGCTGTGACCAATTGAAAATAGAGATGAAATGGACCCACCAGATATTCTTTCCTACTTTGTTGGCTTTTAAATGTGATCAGACCTTACTGCTCTCATTAATGGGACATGCATGTGACCCACTGTTTAAATTTTATTTTATTTTATTTTTTACTCTATAAATAATGATTTCTGCATGAAAGAAAAATAAATTATCATTACCTTTGTATATAATTCTTTTAAAAAAAATTGTAATCTATTCTCTATCTCTATCCTTACAATAAGACTTAGAAACGAATTTAAATTGACCCATCTAAGCTATTTATAAATACTCCATTAATTATTCTTAAAAAATAACTAATTATTTAACTATCTAATATTATTTAACTATTTAATGTTTAGCTAATTATTTACTCACATGCAATACATGTGTACGTTACTAGATCCTTATAATAAGGTTTAGAAACAAATTTAAATTGAGTCATCTAAGCTATTTATATAATATTTAGCTAGTTAAGATGACAACAATTATTTTTGTTATATTTATTTTTATTTTAGTTTTTTTTCTTTTTTACAATATGTATGAGATTCCATTTTGAAAGTTCGTATCGGACCTCCATAAGTCCAGGGCAAGTCCTGACCAAATTTGTCGTGATAGGCATAAAAACAATATGAAACACATGATCAAGACACCTTGAACTAAGTCATGAAAGCTCTTGTATAATTCATAAACTTTCGGACCGGGTCCTAACTAAATCTGGGTTGGGGCCGGACATGTCCGCGGACTGATATATATATATATATATATATATATATATATATATATATATATATATATATATATATATATATTAAAATTAGTATATATTTATATTATATTTCTATTGACTTATAACATCAAATTAATGTGGATATAGTTGTTAGTACGAGTGCTTTCACCTCTTCTTTGAGGTCGGACTTCTGGATCTGAAAGAAAAAATTTGATCGAATCGAATTTGGATTGACCCGGTCCAAATTTGATCGAACCAAATTTCAACTTGGTTTCGGACCACCCGGTCCAATACACACCTTGAACCAGTAGCAAGAAAAATATAAAATCAACAAGAACAAGAAGCAAAGAGGGGCTTGAAGTATTGACTTATTGCTTACCAAATCCAACCAAGGCCTACCCACTCCCATATAATTAATCCAACCCCTAAGATGTTAACCCACTTATAAAGCTCCACCTCCTTCTTCTCCTTCCATGCCAACCACCTCCACCACCTCCTCCTCCTCTCGAAAGGACGCCATGAAGGCCTCCAATGGCTCCGTCGTCGTCACGAACAAGAAGAAGAAGGAGAAGGCGGTGACGTACGGCGAGTGCCGCAAGAACCACGCCGCCAACATCGGTGGGTACGCGGTGGACGGATGCAGGGAGTTCATGGCCTCCGGGGAGGAGGGGACCAGCGCCGCCCTCCGCTGCGCAGCGTGCACCTGCCACCGTAGCTTCCACAAGAGGGTGGCGCTCGTCACCGCCGACCCCGACGCATACGCCTGCGACTGCGACTGCTCCTCCAAATCCAACTCATGAATATTATATGATCATATATATATATAGAGAGAGAGAGAGAGAGAGAGGTGGTATTGATTTTCTAAGTGATTGTTATGTGTAATAGAATTAACTTCTTCTTCTGTAGATGAGTAATGTAACATTAATATGGCTTGCATCGGAATGCTTTATATTTGATACATATATTTGTATTGTATTGACCAATGAAAGGATTTGCAACACTTATATATTTCTTTCTTCTTGGAAGATAATTAGGTTTGTTCTCCTTGCTCGCGTTTTTTTAGGGGTTCTTATGTTCGTTCGTTCAATAGGAATAGAGCTCTCACATGAATGAGAGAGAGGAGAGAGAGGATTCTTATGTTAACTAATTAATTAAGCTACTGACTAGAAAATGATTATATTATTGAAGTCGCGAAGTTATCGGCTTGAAGATTACCGACAGAATTATAAAATACTGCATGCATGAGGGCTAGTTTTTTTTTTTTTTTTTTAATTAAGGATTTAAAAAAAAAATTTGTTCTGACTTTCAAAGTATTTTCTATTTTCTTTGTCTATTTCTGTTGCTTCACATCTTTTTTCACAGTTAAGTCATGAAGTGACAATCTAATTGTGAAAAAAACCATTTGAGTCATTTGTTTACACGGAGCCAACATTATTGGCATGTTGCTAGTAGCTTAAGGTGCAATTGTAGTTTTGACTTAATGATATCACTTTCTCATAAACAACTTAAAAGGGTGTCTCATTGCAAGGGAAGATACAATAAATATATATATATATATATATATATATATATATATATATATATATATAAAACTCAATGACCAATAATAAAGTCCAAACAATCATAAAATAAAAAATAATTTATATTTACCGTCCATTGGTAATTTCTAATTCTATTTTCTTCCAATATTAAATTTATTATTACTAATTCCAAATTTTCAAGAGTTTCTATTTTCTTCCAATATTAAATTTATTACTATTACCTTCAATTTCTCAAGAGTTATGCATTATTAATTGTGGGTGGGGGGGGGGGGGGGGGGGGGGGGTTAACTATAAATAACTCTTGGGAGGGGGGTTAACTATAAATAACAGTTGAGAAAGTGATACAATGATGGTAGTAGTAATAAAATAAAAAATGGAGACAAGGACGGACAAAATTATGGATTATTAATAAGGGATAAATACGAATAACTCATAAAAGTCATTCACCTCTAGTCCAAGTGGGTGAGCTGGGAGGTATTTGTCCCATCTATTTGGGTTTAAATCGGAGTGGACGTGTTTTAGTCCTTCCATTTATAAAATGATGGGAGTTGAAAACAGTGAATCAAAAGACATATAATGCAACGTGCACATAATTCTAAGTGTTACGTTAGAAATATCAAAAATGAAACAATCATAACATAAAAGTAATACACATATGCCATATATAATGGTTTATACTACTTGATAGAATGATATGAATTTAAAAAACACTTTTGCCCTTCCCTTTAGACCCCGTCCGGCTCCCGCCCACGTAGCAAGTCCACAGCCCCACGCTAGCTTGGGAGGCCAACTCCTGAAATTCTCGGCCCCCCTCCCCTCTTCTTCCCCTCCAACCAAAACCGATCACGCCATCTGGAGGCCATAAAGCAGTTTTGTATGAATTTATTAGAGCCATCATTGAGGAATATAAATAGTCAACTCTGACAAAAGTACAACATGTAAATTAATGTAGTCTAATCATTCAATAAGTTCATAGTGACGATCTCTATTGATTCGATTTGTTGCGCTAAGGGACATGATATGAATCGATATAGAGCAGTGTCCGACTTCAGATTTTGAGACCTGAGACGAACTCTAAAAGTGGTGCCCTCAAGCTTAATGTTTTTTCTATATTTTTCTCCCACGTTAGTGATACAATAGTATTTTCAACCCAAAATTCAAGAAATAAAACAATAAACAAATTTTAATATTCAAAAGAATATATGTTATAATGAAATATTAATAAAGCTGAAGATGTTCTAAACTAAAAGATAAAATTGATGTTCCAGACAAATTTTTTTTTTTTTTTCTGCTCAAGACAATTATTTTCTTATACGAGGTATGTTTGCTTCTCTAGTACAATATTGCTCTGTATATGAAAAATAAAACCCACTAAATTGTTTTTTATTGGAGGAATCTTTGCTTCTATAGGAAATTTGTAACGCCCCAGTCCCAAAATACCGAGGGACTAGCCACGTGGCAATGGCCAGCAGCACACACCAATGGACAAACCCAATTTAATGGACCCATTAGGGTGTACTTAAGCTGTAAAACAACAATAAATAGGTCTACGATACAAGTCACAGTCTAATTCTAATCTCATCCACAGAAGATAATCACATATCAAATGCTAGAATAATCGAAATAAAATATAAACTAACAAGTCTAAATAAAAAGTGTCTCGGGGAACAATCCGAGAATAAGTTTGATACATCAATTCAATAGACAGGAAATAAAGTAACTAGAAACAGAAATGACTGAGTATATAAAGCTAATACTCAGGAGAAATCCTCTGGCACGACCTCGTCCTCGGGTTCTGGTACTGCTCCAATGTATGCTCCTGTCCCGTACACCTCGGGGTAGATCTCCTCTTCTAAACCTGGGGACATAATCCGGATCCAGGTCCTCAGGGGACATAGCAAGGTACAAGAATAACTCAAGCCAAAATAAATGCAGTGCAGAAATAAATAAATCAATAGGGTAAACTATGTAACCAGCTATGTGATATGCAAGTGAGAGCATTAATCATACTCAGGCTGAGACTACTTGTAAACACCCTGATTTTCAGAATAAAATTTTGAAATAATATTCCCGGATTTTTGATAATTTCTGGAAAAGAACCAAGGTATTTAAGGATTTTAAAATATAGTTTATTGGTGTTAAAATATTATGGAAATAATATTTTGTGGTGTAAAATGGAAAGCCGGACATGTGGTCTTTTTCGGTGTATTTATTGGACACCGGAGACGCGTTTAAAGCCTTAAAAACTATTGGAAGAGTGAACCGAACTCAAATTAAACCAAACCCAAGTTAAACCAACCCTGAACCGGACCACTGCGTGAACCAAACCAACTTGATGGGTCGGGTCGGGTCGGATCCGAGCCAAACCCGACCCGGACCCGAAATCAGATGGAAACCCTAGCCGCAGAGTACTGTAGCAGCCTATAAGAGGCCGCCTCGACGTCGGCGCTACCCCCTTCCCCTCTTCTCCGCTGAGATCCCCCACGCCGACCCGACTCCGGTCGTCCCAGAGACCAGATAGCATCAGCAACCTCCCTCCCCCGACCGGCCAGACCAGTCGATCTCTCCGAGCACAGCAGCTCGACGACGCTGAACCCCCGCCGGCGGCTGAACCCGCTCCGTCCGTCGTCGCGGAGCAGCCACCTAGCCCAGCAACCGACCCCGACTTCCCCCTTCAACCCCTCGACATCGCCGTCGGGCCGCCCCGACCCAGAACCCCTCGAATTCTCCCTCCGGTCGGTTGCCGAGCCGTCTCCGCCACAGCGCCCAGGCGAGCCACCTCTGCTCCGCCTGGTGAGCCTCCCCTCGCCGACCAGAGCAGCCCCCTCCGACAGTTCGTCGACGAAATCCTGAACCCTAATCTGGACACGACAACCCGATACGCAGGACACGGAGTTGACGCTCGGACGCGTGAAAAACAGATTCACGGGGCCCTGTTCAGGTACCATTTTCTCCCTCATCGTAACTCCGTTTTAGTTTCTGTCAGTTGCTACGCGTAGACAGTATAACCCTCTCGGTGCCCGTGCAACCCGCTCGATGCATCGCGTCCTGTGGTGATCGCACACCGCGATCCAAAAACAGAAAAAATAACGCCCCGACTCACCCCGAAACTGGGTACGCTCCGCCAAACGGGCGACTTGGTCGCGTGCGGTCTTCACAGATATGTGCGCGTCGTTGATACGAACGTGCGAGATTTTGCAGAAGCTGATTCAGATGTGCGAGCACACCGGAATCAGTGCGTATCCGCGGACAACATCCCGTATCCAATTTTTATGGAACATGCTGTAACTTTGTGTACACACGTCGGATCGAGACGAAGCTTGCGCCATCGGACTCGTAGCAATACGCTGGTCCTGTGACCCAAGTTTGGTCCGATTCTGAGAACGTTGACAAAATCGTGTATCGTGGGCCCCACAGGCTCCACTCGACGGGCGATTTTGTGATCGGCTCATCGGAATCCAATTCTGGAAGTTCCGTTGGGTTCGTATCATCGTTCCTGACTTGTAGACACTGAGTTTAAGGAATTTGGAGACCTTTGACCCTGACCCGCTTTTCGGTGCAAAGTGGCCCACATGTGGACCCCACTTTGGCCCGGAAATGTCATTTTTGCCCCTGTGTCCAAATTGGACGTAAGGACAGGCATTTCTAGCTAATTGATATCTTCTGAGACAGTTGGTGATGTTTATTACAGCTTTTGGAGGAGTACCCACAGGATCCACTGATACCGGGACGATTGTGGATATTCAAACATCAGGCAAGTGTACCTTGCCAAACTCTGCAGTATTGTTATTTATTTTTCTTATTTCCTTATATTGCTGTGCATGCTCAACCTAGGACCGGGTGACGTACTTAGCGTCCGATTATCAGTCGGGTGCCAACACTGTACGCAGTGTTGGGTACTGTCATTTAGAGATGGACATTCGTGACACTTTATATTCTCGTACTTGTCTTATCAAGTACCATACGACCCAGGATACTTGACACTGTTCATGAGACAGGATATTCCCGAGATATTCGTGGTGATTCTGTATAGGATACAGGACTTGACAGAGATACTGTATTCATAGATATATATGACTTGTTGCATTAGTGATGATCCCGCTTGACATGGATATGAGACGTTATTGTCATGATATGCGTGGTTACATTGGGTGGGGAGAGACACACAGGCTACAGGCTATTTTCTATATATATCTACTACTATTGTGAGGCCGTAGACTCTCGTAGCAGAGCTAGGCACATTACGTGTTATCACCGCTACCGGCTCCCCGACACAGAGCTTGTAGTGGCTCAGCCTGAGTACTCGTGCTGCTCTCACTTGCATTTTCACTTAGATGGTTATTTACTTGCCCTATTTATTCCATTTATTTTCTGCACTGCATTTATTTGGCTTGAGCTTTCTTGTACCTTGCTATGTCCCCTGAGGACCTGGATCCGGATTATGTCCCTAGGATTTGAGGACGAGATCTATCCCGAGGTATACGGGACCGGAGCAGGAGCTGATCCAGGAGCGGTACCGCCATCCGAGGACGAGGTGTTAGCCGAAGACTTCTTCTGAGCATCCATGTTTCTTGCTCAGTATTTACTTTATTTCAGTCATTTATTTCTGGTCTGTTGAACCATTGTATCAGATATTTATCAGGTTGTTCCCCGAAGCACTTTGTGAGACTAGCTGATGATTTATATTCCTTATTTATTCTGTAGATCATATTTTATATCTTGTGTGGATGAGATTAGTTATGCCATGATTGTCGTAGACTTTGTTTTACAGCTTAAGTATGCCCTGATGGATCCATTAAATTGGATTGTCCATCGGTGCGTACTGCTGGCCATTGCCACGCGTCCGGTCCCTCGGTATTTTGGGACTGGGGCGTGACATGGTTTTTGTGGTGGCCTATGCAGGTCTACGACTAATTCGTTTGGTTTCAACTTAGGGACCGAATCAGCCTGCCCTAAGGATAGGATAGATTGTAGGATCTCATCCATTATTTAAACCATTATTGAACTCTATATCGAACTCGAAATTGTTACTTGAACTGCATCCTGTGTTGATTCCTCTGTGCCTTCTTACAGTTTATCTTTTGATTGCAGAGTAATGGATCCCAGGAACGGAGACGAGATTCCTTTGGATACGCCACATGATGCTGTGGTTACATATACAGACGGAGTGACCCCAGGGGATGGAGGACAAGCATCGCAGAGCGATCAAACCGGTCAGCCTAATCCAAGGTTCCGGAGAGATGACATCCCACCTCCACCACAGTTCACTCCCCAGATGCCAGTTTTCCCGTCCGGACAAGCCATGGACGGGCAACAGATATTCCAGATGATGTATGCCATGATGCAGGCCCAACAGCAGATTCAGCAAGAGGCCCATCGCCAGGAGGCAGAGTATCTGAGGACCAGCCTGGTATCCGCATTGGAGCAGGCAAATCCACCAACGAGGCGAACAACAACGGGATCTATCACCGATTTTCGTCATCTCAAGCCTCGTACATTTTCTGGTAAAGAAGGGCCAACAGAAGTTCATGAATGGCTCACAAACATTCAGCATCAGTTGGAAGCCGTTTAACTTCCGAGAGAGAAGTGGATGACTGCAGTCAGAATGCAGTTAACTGAAAATGCACATCACTGGTGGTTAGCAGAAGAAAGGAGGCTAGGACAGGACCGAGTCACATGGGAAGAGTTCTCCAGACTCTTCCAAGAGATGTACATTCCAGCAGTTGCACGGTCAGAGCTCAGAGATAGGTTCAACCGCCTCATCCAAGGCAGTATGACAGTGGAAGAATACAACGCGGAATTTATACGCCTAAGTCACTTCTCCCCAACATTGATCTCAACAGAGGAAGAGAAAGCTGAAAAGTTCTTTGATGGACTGAAGTTCGAGCTTCAAAGACTGATTGGCTCGGTCGTACCTACATCTTATACCGATGTCCTTGCAGCAGCACGACGTATGGAGCGCGTCACTAGAAGGAAATCGAATCTGAAGAGGCCAAACACATCCGCACCAACCAAGACAGCACCTGGAGATTCTGCAAAACGATTCCAGAGGAGTATACCCGAGAGAGCAGTACACAGGGCCATATCTCTCCCTACCTGTCACCACTGCGGCAAGGTAGGACACATTGAGAGAGAGTGCAGGCGTAAGTTGGGACTATGCCTGCTTTGCGGATCAGACCAGCATCTATCCAGAGACTGCACTAAACATAGAGAGGGAGCACCGAGACTAGCCTTGCCTGCACCACGACCAGCTTATCCAGCAGTAGGAGCACAGCAGACAGGAGCTGGAGGAGTTAGACCACCAGCTACAGGGGGCTACCAGCAGAGACCACCACTGGCACCATAGGCAGCCCTATTTCAGCAGCAGCAGCAGCAGAGAGGTCCAGCTCAGGGAAGAGGCCAGGCATTCACATTAGCTGTTGAGCAGGAAGCTACTGCAGGCGAGGTCATCGCATGTACTATTTTAGTAGCTTCATTACCAGCTGTAGCATTATTTCATTCTGGAGCATCGCATTCATTTATAGCAGCTAGCTTTGTGGTCACCCATAGAGTAGCTACCGCACCCCTTCCGAAGATGAAGAGAATTCTTACGGGAGGTGGAATTATTCCGGTTAGTGACGTCTGTAGATCATATTCTGTAGTAGTTTGTGGAAGAGAGATGCGAGCTCAATTTCTGATCTTTTCTATGCATGACTATGATGTCGTACTTGGTATGGACTGGTTAAGTCAGTACCATGCGACTCTTGATTGTCAGCTTGGAAGGGTTATATTTAGACCGCTTGGACATCCAGAATTTGAGTTTCTTCGAGGAGCAGTAGAGCAAGGAGTTCAGCCTACTCTTAGGGTACTCTCTGTAGAAGGGGAGACAGGTTACCCCAGAGTCATTTCAGAATTTGTGGATGTATTTTCCGATGATCTTCCAGGATTACCGCCTGATCGGGAAATAGAATTCACAATAGACTTAACTCCAGGAGCAGAGCCTATCACTTCATCAGTATATCGGCTGGCACCTAAGGAGTTAGTGGAGCTGAAAGAACAGGTTGACGACCTTCTGGAGAAGGGTTTCATTCGGCCCAGTGTTTCACCTTGGGGAGCACCCATATTATTTGTGCCAAAGAAGGATAGAACAGTACGGTTATGCATTGACTACAGGGCATTGAATGCTGTGACCATCAAGAACAGATATCCCTTACCACGCATTGATGATCTATTCGATCAGTTGAGTGGTGCAAGGGTATTCTCGAAGATTGACCTTCGATCCGGCTATCATCAGATCAAAGTAAGGAAGGAAGACATACCGAAGACAGCTTTCAGGACTAAGTATGGACATTATGAGTTCTTGGTTATGCCGTTTGGTTTAACCAACGCGCCAGCAGTGTTTATGAGTCTAATGAACAAAGTCTTCCATCAGTTCTTAGATAAATTTATGGTTGTGTTCATCGACGACATTCTCATATATTCCAAGAGCCATGAAGAGCACGAGGAGCATCTCAGAATCGTGTTAGAGACCTTGAGACAGGAGAAGTTATACGCTAAACTCAGTAAGTGTGAGTTCTGTATGGACAAAGTGTCTTTCTTGGGACACATCATCTCAGGAGAAGGACTTTCAGTGGATCCAGAGAAAGTTGCGGCAATAGAGACTTAGCCTACACCCACATCAGTTGTAGAGGTGAGAAGTTTTCTCGGACTTGCGGGATATTATCGAAGGTTTGTAGAAAATTTCTCAAGGATTGCAGAACCGATGACGAAGCTGACACGCAAAGACCAGGAGTTTATATGGACCGAAGACTGCCAGAAGGCCTTCGAAGAATTGAAGAAAAGATTAACAACAATACCTGTCTTGACTCTTCCTTCAGTGTCAGGAGGTTTTGTTGTTTACAGCGATGCATCAGGTAGCGGATTGGGATGTGTTTTGATACAACATGGCAAAGTCATTGCTTATGCATCGAGACAATTGAAGGTTCACGAGAAGAACTACCCAACACACGATCTAGAGTTAGCAGCAGTTATATTTGCATTAAAGATTTGGAGGCACTACCTTTACGGGGAGAAAGTAGACATCTTTACAGATCACAAAAGTCTGAAATATGTATATACTCAGAAGGAGCTTAACATGAGGCAGAGGCGTTGGCTTGAATTGATGGTAGATTTTGACATAGATCTGCAGTATCATCCGGGAAAGGCAAATGTCGTTGCAGATGCGCTCAGCAGGAAGCCTACGGCTTATTTCTTGACGATGCAGCCCGAGTTATTGAGAGATCTACAGGAGCTTCAGATAGAGGTTGTCTTACCAGGACAGAGCGGATTACTGGCTAATCTTGAAGTTAAGTCATCACTCATGGAGAAGATTAAAGAGGCGTTGCCCACCGATGCTAGATTTCGAAGATTGAAAGAGAGGACAGAAGCAGGCATGCAGACAGGACTTCGCATACACGAAAACGGGACATTGAGGTTTGAAAATCGCCTATATGTTCCAAACGGAGAATTAAGACAGGAGTTAATGACGGAAGCACATAGCTCTATGTACTCTGTTCATCCAGGAGGAACAAAGATGTACCGAGACTAGAGACAGTATTACTGTTGGCATGGAATGAAAAGGGAGATTGCGAGATTTGTGGCCAAATGCTTAGTCTGCCAGTAGGTGAAGGCCGAACATCAGAGGACTGCAGGTATGTTACAGCCGCTTCCTATACCAGAATGGAAGTGGGAGCATATCACGATGGATTTTGTTACAGGATTTTCGAGGAGCCCCAGCAGAAGAGACGCAGTATGGGTTATAGTGGATCGACTCACTAAATCGGCACACTTCTTGCCATTTAGAGTTGGACAGTCCACAGAGGTACTAGCCGACATGTATATGCGATAAATTGTCAAATTACATGGAGTGCCTGTTAGTATTGTATCGGATCGAGATTCGAGATTTACCTCTCACTTCTGGAGAAACATGCAAGAGAGATTCTGGGCACCAGACTCAAATTCAGCACGACATACCACCCACAGACAGATGGCCAATCGGAGCGCACCATTCAGATATTGGAGGATATGTTGCGATCATGTATGCTGGACTTCGGAGGATCTTGGAAAGATCATTTGCACTTGGTGGAGTTCTCCTACAATAACAGTTATCAGGCTAGCATTCAGATGGCACCCTTCGAGGCATTATACGGAAGGAAATGCAGATCGCCTATATGTTGGAGTGACGTTGGTGAACGTCAAATACTGGGTCCAGAATTGGTAACACAGACAGTGGAGAAAGTAAAACAGATTCATGATCACCTTCGAGCAGCTCAGGACAGACAAAAGCATTGGACAGATACGCACAGACGTCCCCTAGAGTTTAAAGAAGGAGAGCACATATTCTTGAGGATTTTGCCCACTCGTGGTACTATCAGATTCGGGAGCAGAGGCAAGTTGAGCCCAAGGTATATTAGACCATTTGACATTCTAGAGCGAGTTGGTGAGGTGGCCTATCGTCTTGCATTACCTCCATCCTTAGAGGGAGTGCATGACGTATTCCACGTCTCACAGTTGCGAAGGTACGTGACCGACCCAAGTCACGTAGTCGATCATTCAGAGATCGCAGTGGGCCCAAGCTTGAGATATGAAGAACAACCAGTTGGCATCCTCGACGTCAGTGAGAAGACATTGCGGGGACAGGCAATCCGACTGGTTCGTGTAGCATGGAAACATCATTCCCCTGGAGAATCGACCTGGGAACGAGAAGATAGTATGCGCCAGCGTTACCCCCACTTGTTCGAGGAGGCAGTTGTAAACTAAGCAACCTTGTATTTCCATAATTCTTTTTTTTAGCTTATTCTTTGATTGCGAGGACGCTATCCTTTTAAGGAGGGAAGATTGTAAACACCCTGATTTTCAGAATAAAATTTTGAAATAATATTCCCGATTTTTTGGTAATTTTTAGAAAAGAACCAAGGTAGTTAAGGATTTTTAAATGTAATTTATTAGTGTTAAAATATTATGAAAATAATATTTTATGGTGTAAAATGGAAAGCCGGACATGTGATATTTTTCGGTGTATTTATTGGACACCTGAGACGCGTTTAAAGCCTTAAAAACTATTGGAAGAGTGAACCGAACTCAAATTAAACCAAACCCAAGTTAAACCAACCCTGAACCGGACCACTGCGTGAACCAAACCAACTTGATGGGTTGGGTCGGATCCGAGCCAAACCCGACCCGGACCCGAAATCAGATGGAAACCCTAGCCGCAGAGTACTATAGCAGCCTATAAGAGGCCGCCTCGACGTCGGCGCTACCCCCTTCCCCTCTTCTCCGCCGAGATCCCCCACGCCGACCCGACTCCGGTCGTCCCCGAGACCGGATAGCATCAGCAACCTCCCTCTCCCGACCGGCCAGACCAGTCGATCTCTCCGAGCACAGCAGCTCGACGACGCTGAACCCCCGCCGGCGGCTGAACCCGCTCCGTCCGTCGTCGCGGAGCAGCCTCCTAGCCCAGCAACCGACCCCGACTTCCCCCTTCAACCCCTCGACATCGCCGTCGGGCCGCCCCGACCCAGAACCCCTTGAATTACCCCTCCGGTCGGCTGCCGAGCCGTCTCCGCCGCAGCGCCCAGGCGAGCCACCTCTGCTCCGCCTGGCGATGTAAACACCCTAAATTTTGAGAATAATTTTAAAATGAGTTAATTCGTTTTTGGTATTTTCTGGAAATTAAAACAAAGGTAATTGTGGGTTAAAGAATTTTTAAGTGTGGCCAAAGGGTGTTAAAATATTCTGGAAGTAAAAATTTATTGTGTATAATGGAGAACCGGACGCATGGCATTTTTCGGTGAATTTATTGGACACCGGAGCAACGATTCGAGGACCAAACGCTACAGAATTGTGAACCGAACCCGAACCCAAACGAGCCCGAACCAAACCAACCCGAAACCCGCAGGGCAAACCCTAACCGCCGGATTGTACTGTGCAAGGCCTATAAAATCCACCCCCTCGGCGTTCGTGCCAAGCCCTAGCCGCCGTCGCCTCCAAACCGACTCTCCTGAGATCGACCCGTCCGCCGAGTCCAGCGCCGTCCAGCCGTTCGACGTTTCCCCCTTTATCCCAGAACCGACGACACAGCACCCCACTCCGGCGCCACCCTCCCATCTCGAGTGCCGCCGACCCAACTCCGATGTGCTCGACGCCTCCCAGTCGACGCCAACCTCCCCCAAGACTCCCACGACCTCGCCGCTGCCGCCAGGCCGCCTCGACCCACTCATCACCGATCCAACCGAGCCCCTTCAGCCTTGCTCCGGCCACGTGAACCACTCCGGCCGGCTGTGCCGAACCGCCGCCTAACCGACTTAGCTGACAGCGGGATCGACCCTCTCCAGCAATGCTCCGCTGTCCCGAGACAGACCCTAGGTCTGGACACAGCAACCCGATACGCGAGGACACGACCAGGACGTCAAATTGGCTTTCGGACACGTGAAAAACAGATTCACGGAGCCCTGTTCAGGTACCATTTTCTCCCTCATCGTAACCCCGTTTCAGATTCCGTAAATTGCTATGCATAGACTGTATAACCCTCTCGGTGCCCGTGCAACCCGCTCGGTGCATCGCGTCCTGTGGTGATTGCACACCGCGATCCAAAAACAGGAAAAATAACGTCCTGTTTCACCCCGGAACTGAGTCCGCCCCGTCAATCGGGACGACTTGGTCACACGCGGTCTTTACCGAACTGTGCGCGACGTTGATACGGTCGTGTGGGATTTCGCAGAAGTCGATTCGGAGGTGCGTGCACCCCGGAATCAACGCGTATCCGCCGACGACACCCCGTATCCGTCCTTTCTGGAACGCGCTGTAACTTCGTGTACACACGTCGGATCGAGACAAAACTTATGCCATCGGACTCGTAGCAATACGCTGGTCCTGTGACCCAAGTTTGGTCCGATTCCGAGAACGTTGACAAAATCACGTATCGTGGGCCCCACAGGCTCCACTTGACGGGTGATTTTGAGATCGGCTCATCGGAATCCAATTCTGGAAGTTCCGTTGGGTTCGTATCGTCGTTCCTGACTTGTTGACACTGAGTTGGAGTAATTTGGAGACCTTTGATCCTGACATGCTTTCCGGTGCAAAGTGGCCCACATATGGAATCCGCTTTGGCCCGGAAATGACCTTTTTGCCCCTGTGTCCAAATTGGACGTAATGACAGGCATTTCTAGCAGTTTGATATCTTCTGAGACTGTTGGTGATATTTATTACAGCTTTCGGAGTAGTACCTCACAGAGTACTTCGGGGAACAACCCGATAAATCTCTAGTACAATGGTTCAACAGACCAGAAAGTAAATGACTGAAATAAATAATAAAAATTGAGCATGAACATGGTTGCTCAGGAGAAATCTTCAGCTAAGACCTCGTCCTCGGGTGGTGGTACAACTCCTGGATCAGCTCCTGCTACGGTCCCGTAAACCTCGGGATAAGCCTCGTCTGCAAAATCTGGGGACAAATATCCGGATCCAGGTCCTCAGGGGACATAGCAAGGTACAAGAAAGCTCATGCCAAAATAAATACAGTGCAGCAATAATGAATAAATAGGGCAAGTAAGTAACCATCTATGTGAAAATGCAAGATGAGAGTAGCACTAAAACTCAGGCTGAAGCCACTACCAGCTCTGTGTCGGGGAGCCGGTAGCGGTAATAAATACGTAATGTGCCTAGCTCTGCTACGAGAGTCTGAGGCCTCACAATAGTAGTAGATAGATATATGAAACAGCTGTAATAAATATCACCAACAGTCTCAGAAGATATCAAACTGCTAGAAATGCCTGTCCTTACGTCCAATTTGGACACAGGGGCAAAAAGGTCATTTCCGGGCCAAAGCGGGTTCCATATGTGGGCCACTTTGCACCGGAAAGCGTGTCAGGGTCAAAGGTCTCCAAATTACTCCAACTCAGTGTCAACAAGTCAGGAACGATAATACGAACCCAACGAAACTTCCAGAATTGGATTCCGATGAGCCGATCTCAAAATCACCCGTCAAGTGGAGCCTGTGGGGCCCACGATACGTGATTTTGTCAACGTTCTCGGAATCGGACCAAACTTGGGTCACAGGACCAGCGTATTGCTACGAGTCCGATGGCACAAGTTTCGTCTCGATCCGACGTGTGTACATGAAGTTACAGCGCGTTCCAGAAAGGACGGATACGGGGTATCGTCGGCGGATACGCGTTGATTCCGGGGTGCACGCACCTCCGAATCGACTTCTGCGAAATCCCACACGACCGTATCAACGTCGCGCATAGTTCGGTAAAGACCGCATGCGACCAAGTCGTCCTGATTGACGGGGCGGACTCAGTTCCGGGGTGAAACAGGGCGTTGTTTTTCCTGTTTTTGGATCGCGGTGTGCGATCACCACAGGACACGATGCACCGAGCGGGTTGCACGGGCACCGAGAGGGTTATACAGTCTACGCATAGCAATTTACGGAATCTGAAACGGGGTTACGATGAGGGAGAAAACGATACCTGAATAGGGCTCCGTGAATCTGTTTTTCACGTGTCCGAAAGCCAATTTGACGTCCTGGTCGTGTCCTCGCGTGTCGGGTTGCTGTGTCCAGACCTAGGGTCTGTCTCGGGACAGCGGGGCGTTGCTGGAGAGGGTCGATCCCGCTGTCAGCTAAGTCGGTTAGGCGGCGGTTCGGCACAGCCGGCCGGAGTGGTTCACGTGGCCGGAGCAAGGCTGAAGGGGCTCGGTTGGATCGGTGATGAATGGGTCGAGGCGGCCTGGCGGCAGCGGCGAGGTCGTGGGGGTCTTGGGGGGGAGGTTGGCGTCGACTGGGAGGCGTCGAGCACAGCGGAGTTGGGTCAGCGGCGCTCGAGATGGGAGGGTGGCGCCGGAGTAGGGTGCTGTGTCGTTGGTTCTGGGATGAAGGGGAAAACGTCGAACGGCTGGACGGCGCTGGACTCGGCGGACGGGTCGATCTCAGGAGAGTCGGTTTGGAGGCGACGACGGCTAGGGCTTGGCACGAACGCCGAGGGGGTGGATTTTATAGGCCTTGCACAGTACAATCCGGCGGCTAGGGTTTGCCCTGCGGGTTTCGGGTTGGTTTGGTTCGGGCTCGTTTGGGTTCGGGTTCGGTTCACAATTCTGTAGCGTTTGGTCCTCGAATCGTTGCTCCGGTGTCCAATAAATTCACCGAAAAATGCCATGCGTCCGGTTCTCCATTATACACAATAAATTTTTACTTCCAGAATATTTTAACACCCTTTGGCCACATTTAAAAATTCTTTAACCCACAATTATCTTTGTTTTAATTTTCAGAAAATACCAAAAATGAATTAACTCATTTTAAATTATTCTCAAAATTTAGGGTGTTTACAGGCGAGCCTCCCCTCGCCGACCAGAGCAGCCCCCTCCGACAGTTCGTCGACGGAATCCTGAACCCTAATCTGGACACGGCAACCCGATACGCAGGACACGGAGTTGACGCTCGGACGCGTGAAAAACAGATTCACGGGGCCCTGTTCAGGTACCGTTTTCTCCCTCATCGTAACTCTATTTTAGTTTTCGTCAGTTGCTACGCGTAGACAGTATAATCCTTTCGGTGCCCGTGCAACCCGCTCGGTGCATCGCGTCCTGTGGTGATCGCACACCGCGATCCAAAAATAGGAAAAACAACGCCCCGACTCACCCCGGAACTGGGTACGCCCCGCCAAACGGGACGACTTGGCCGCGTGCGGTCTTCACAGATACGTGCGCGTCGTTGATACGGACGTGCGGGATTTCGCAGAAGCTGATTCAGATGTGCGAGCACACCGGAATCAGTGCGTATCCGCGGACAACACCCCGTATCCAACTTTTATGGAACATACTGTAACTTTGTGTACACACGTCGGATCGAGACGAAGCTTGTGCCATCGAACTCGTAGCAATACGCTGGTCTTGTGACCCAAGTTTGGTCCGATTCTGAGAACGTTGACAAAATCGTGTATCGTGGGCCCCACAGGCTCCACTCGATGGGCGATTTTGTGATCGGCTCATCGGAATCCAATTCTGAAAGTTTCGTTGGGTTCGTATCATCGTTCCTGACTTGTAGACACTGAGTTTGAGGAATTTGGAGACCTTTGACCCTGACCCGCTTTTCGGTGCAAAGTGGCCCACATGTGGACCCCGCTTTGGCCCAAAAATATTTTTTTTGCCCCTGTGTCCAAATTGGACGTAAGGACAGACGTTTCTAGCTAATTGATATCTTCTGAGACGGTTGGTGATGTTTATTACAGCTTTTGGAAGAGTACCCACAGGATCCACTGATACCGGGACGATTGTGGATATTCAAACATCAGGCAAGTGTACCTTGCCAAACTCTGCAGTATTGTTATTTATTTTTCTTGTTTCCTTATATTGTTGTGCATGCTCAACCTAGGACCGGGTGACGTACTTAGCGTCCGATTATCTGTCGGGTGCCAACACTGTACGCAGTGTTGGGTACTGTCATTTAGAGATGGACATTCGTGACACTTTATATTCTCGTACTTGTCTTATCAAGTACCATACGACCCAGGACACTTGACACTGTTCATGAGACAGGATATTCCCGAGATATTCTTGGTGATTCTGTATAGGATACAAGACTTGACAGAGATACTATATTCATAGATACATATGACTTGTTGCATTAGTGATGATCTCGCTTGACATGGACATGAGACGTTATGGTCATGATATACGTGGTTACATTGGGTAGGGAGAGACACACAGGCTACAGGCTGTTTTCTATATATATCTACTACTATTGTGAGGCCGTAGACTCTCGTAGCAGAGCTAGGCACATTATGTGTTATCACCGCTACCGGCTCCCCGACACAGAGCTTGTAGTGGCTCAGCCTGAGTACTCGTGCTGCTCTCACTTGTATTTTCACTTAGATGGTTATTTACTTGCCCTATTTATTCCATTTATTTTCTGCACTGCATTTATTTGGCTTAAGCTTTCTTGTACCTTGCTATGTCCCCTGAGGACCTGGATCCGGATTATGTCCCCAGGATTTGAGGACGAGATCTATCCCGAGGTATACGGGACCAAAGCAGGAGCTGATCCAGGAGCGGTACCGCCATCCGAGGACGAGGTGTTAGCCGAAGACTTCTCCTGAGCATCCATGTTTCTTGCTCAGTATTTACTTTATTTCAGTCATTTATTTCTGGTCTGTTGAACCATTGTATCAGATATTTATCAGGTTGTTCCCCGAAGCACTTTGTGAGACTAGCTGATGATTTACATTCCTTATTTATTCTGTGGATCATATTTTATATCTTGTGTGGATGAGATTAGTTGTGCCATGATTGTCGTAGACTTTGTTTTACAGCTTAAGTATGCCCTGATGGATCCATTAAATTGGATTGTCCATCGGTGCGTACTGCTGGCCTTTGCCACGCGTCCGGTCCCTCGGTATTTTGGGACTGGGGCGTGACACTACTATAGGCTCTGTGTCGGAAAACCCATAGCAACATTTTCTCGAAGGGCCAGTAAATGTGTCAAAACTCTGTGTCAGAGTCTAAGGCACCTCCAGTAATATAATATATATATATATATATATATATATATATATATATATATATATATATATATAATCAGCCTTTAGTATGGAAAGTCTTTTCCCACCTAATGTAATCACACGTCTCATATTCACGTTGTCTCATGTCCATGTCACGCAAGATCATGACCTCTAACTGATGCAGCGAGTCATAATGATAGCTAAGCATATGCAATAAAGTCTATGTCACAAATCTTATAACCTATACAGAATCACCAGGAATAACTCAGAAGATTCTGTCTCATGAACAATATCAAGTGTCCTATGGTATGACGTACTTGATAATGCAAGCACGAAGATATATATAGTGTCGCGATATCAATCTCTAGGTGACGTTACACAACTTCGCGTACGACGTTGGCACCCGAATATTATTCGGACGCTAAGCAATGTCACACGGTCCTAGGTTGAACATATATATCTAGAGTATATATATATATATATATATATGTACAAAGAAATCTAACAAATACTGTAACAGGAGTCGCTGCAAGTTGGCAATGTACACTTGCCTGGTGTTTGGTTTCCAACTGCTACTCTGGTATCAGCTGGATCTGCAGGTACTCCTCCGGTTGCTGAAATAAACATTACCATCACGCTCAGAAGATATCAAATAGCTAGAATTACCTGTCCATAAGTCCAATTTGGACACAAGGACAAAATTGACAGTTTCTGGTCAAAGCGGGGTCCACATATGGCCCACTTCGCACCGAAAAATGTGCCAGAGATAAAGTTCTCCAAATTCGTCAAACTTAGTGTCTACGAGTCCAGAACGATGATACGAACCCAACGGAATATCCAGAACTTGATTCCGATGAGCCGATCACAAAATCGTCCGTCAAGTGGAGCCGTGGGGCCCACGATACGGGATTTTGTCAACGTTCTCAGAATCGAACCAAACTTGGGTAACAGGACCAAAAAAATGCTACGAGTCCGATGGCTCAAGTTTTTTTTCGAAATGACGAGCACACACAAAGATACAACGAGTTTCAGAACAGGGCCGATACGGGGCGTTGTCGACGGATACGCGTTGATTCCGGTGTGCACGCACATCTAAATCAACTTCCGTAAAATTTTACACTTCCGTATTAACGACGCGCACCTTTTGGTGAAGTTCGCACACGACCAAGTCGCCTTGTTTAGCGGGGCGCACCCAGTTCCGGGATAAATCATGGTTTTAAATACCAAGTTTTTGGTCATTTTCACCATCGAATAAATCACAATCTACAACACCAAAAATTGAACAAAAATAGGGTTTTAAAACTAGGTTATATGATTTAAATTACTGTTCAAGTGGATTTTAGAAATAGTTAACAGGTTGCACACAAATCGGTCGTGAACTTGCGAGTTCGGGACGATTTCTGAATTTTCAGAAATAGGGGTTTATTTTTCTGTTTTTGCGTCGCAGTTTGCGACCGACATAGGACTGGAGCCCACCCCACCAATAGGTTGGATTCGTCCCTGATGCAAAAGGTATTCGTGGTTGTGTGTGTGTTTTTAAACATTGTAAGCTATTATATGTGTACAGAAACCAGATTAGGAATTTTGGAGCAAATTTATTTTAACTATGATATGGGGTATTTGAACGGACAATTGAAGTTTCACAAGGCATATGACCTGGGATATTTAAACATGCATAATGGTTTGACATGTTGGTTTAACATTTATTCTTTGGCCTATTCCTTCTATATTTTTTATCTTGGACTTTTGGTGAATGGTGAGTTGATGAGTAGGTTTTGGCTATAATTACCCTCTCACTGCATTTTCCTTACTTGGATTCTTGAGTTACTAATAAGATGGAATAGATGCACATGCGTAATACTCTGAATGTTGACTACTTAGGAACTTATAAATTTCTAATGTAGAATAGGCTACTGGCACTGATGCATGCTTTCAGGGCCTAATTTATTGTATCAATCCCCACAGGTTGCTTGGATCCTGAAAACTTCAAGGATTTCAAACTTGTCGAAAAGAAACAGCTTAGCCACAATGTGGCAAAATTCAAGTTTGCTCTTCCAACTCCTACATCTGTCTTAGGACTTCCTATTGGGCAACATATGAGTTGCAGGTTATTCATTATATCTTTTTGCTTTCATATTGATTTTTTTTGTTTACAGTTTGGTTAGCGTTTGACGTTGTAACTGACGTTATCAATGTGGTTGATAGGGGCAAGGATGGTGTTGGTGAAGAAGTTATCAAACCTTATACACCAACTACTTTGGACTCGGATCTCGGGTATTTTGAGCTTGTTATAAAGGTAAGCTGCATTCATGCACAAGGGTACACAAATGTACACACTTTGTTTTGACTTGTACACATCTGGAACTTCCAAAAGTTTATGGGTAGAAGGTTAGGGTCCATAGAGCCTTCTTTGTATTGCTGAATCTTTCTATATGCAGATGTATCCTCAAGGAAGAATGTCTCATCATTTCCGTGAAATGCGTGTCGGTGACTATTTATCCGTGAAGGGGGGCCAAAGGTATTAACTTTTTGAAGTAGTTTAATTTTTTTAACTATTATGTCATGAATGGCACCGTTTTAAAAAATTGATTCCCATGTTTTGTGTTTTTGTATGGTCAGTGAAAGCTACAATGTTTGGTCTTGGAAAGATAGGATTTAATATATTGTCTATAGGATTTAATAGCCGACCCATTCTGATGGGAGAAGGCTTTGGATGATGATGATGATGAGAAATATAGTATTTATGATATTGTTTATTTTCTTCACCCTTTATAATGGCCAGATAACCCATCACAAGTGAGTCCTACAGAGGAGCCACAAGGTTCTGGCATGTGAGAAATAGCAGACCAAAATGGTGGAAACCAAAAATAGTGCTGACTTTAATTTAATCCCTTACAGAAACACTATGAATACATAAGACAGGAAACATAAATCTGTACAGAAGTTAGTTTGTTCTTCTAGGGAGGATTGCAGAACCATGTGGACATTTCAAAATACAAATGGTTGCTGTCAATGTCAGTTTCATAGTAGATCAGAAACACTATGAATACATAAGACAGGAAACAGAAAATTTGTGATAATTTGGAGCTGGCGCCAAGTGACGATAGAATTAGAGAAAATCACCAGAGGTGGTTCGGTTCGGATATGTCCAATGTAGACCAGTAGATGCGCCGGTTAGGAGCGATGATAAGATATTAGTCAAAAGTTATGCTAGAACTAGGGGCATGGCTAAGCGAACTTGAATTGAGGTCTAAGGATATATAGTTTTGTTAATTTCCAAATGACTGGCCCTTAACCAAGGTGGATGGAAGAAAAGGATTAAATAGGTGGCCCAGAATTTTAGATAAAGTTCTTTGTTGCTGCTGTTCTACTAGTTATATCATCCCAACATTTTCTTACTAAATCAGTGTTAATCAAATGTTTCCAAGGTGATTTTGAAATTTCTATGGACATAAATCACTAGTGGTCCATAAGATGTTCAGTTTTTTGCTAATGTGAACAAAGCAAGTTTTGGTACTAGTTTGGTGTGAAATTCGTTTCAGTATACTCATTTACACATAACTTTTCTGGTTCTTGAATGTATGGTTGCAGGGTCATTTCAAATATCAACCTGGGCAAATCAGAGCATTTGGGATGCTAGCTGGTGGTTCTGGCATCACTCCAATGTTTCAAGTAAATATATCAGCATTGAAAATAGGTGGATTTTTGCTGTTGAACTCAAAAAGGTAGCAGAACTGAAACTTGCTATCTTTGGATCTTAGGTTGCAAGAGCCATACTGGAGAATCCAAAGGACAAAATTTCATCTAATCTACGCCAATGTCACCTATGAAGACATCCTTCTGAAGGTAGCCTTGTATAACAAATTGGAGTCATTTGCATGTATTAGTGGTTAAGTAATACATATTCCAATAATTTATGTTTATTTACCCAGAACTGTACTTTCGGTAAAAATGAGCTTTGCCCATATGCAAAATTTCCAGTGTCATTTCTTGTAGATATTAGTAAGTGTTTTATGACTAAATCCATTTATGAATGCCCCCTCCTTCCGGTAATAATTCCGGTAATAAATTTTTAACCCCTTCCCACAACTTCATCAATATAACTGTTAGAACCATGTTAAGCTTGGCTCAATGGTAATATTTTTCTGGTCTGTGACTTGGCAAGGGTAACCATCATGTTTAATCCTTGCTTTTCAGTTACCTTTCTTGTATTTTGCGTCAGTGTAACAGTCTTATTTAGCGAATTTAACTTCCACTAGTATAGTTCAGAGGCAATTCACATATAACCACACCATCGTCATCAAACTGTAGATGCTAGGAAGAACTTGTTTAAAGAGTGCTCTACTGCTCTATCGAAGAACTAACCAATGTTTACAAATTGCGTTTGAACTCAGCATCAACCACATAGTGAATATTTTAGTCAACTAAATTGCTTTAAAATAAAGTATTAGGGATCAGCCAAAAGTTCTTGTAGGCTAGATTAATCAAGATATAACATAGGCCAAGAGGACAAACTAGATAATATCGATAAAGTGGCACTTTATCGATTTTTTTTAACTTATGGCTTTGTTCTCTAGAATCGGACATCTTGCTCCCTACAAAAGATAATATGATTGGCAACCATCATCTAATTGGACCTTACCTCACTTAGATGTCTATCCTTCTATGGTTGAATATTCCCTCCTTCGGTTGCACGAAATCACTCGTATGAAAATTGGTTGTGCCATAAACCCTTGATACAGAGCAGTGATCAAACATATCTTACCAAGACTTGGGGCTAGTTTTGATTACGCTTACATTTCATCCCATTTACTCAAATATCCATTTCCAGAACGAGGGGTTGGGTTAGCGTTTCGGAAATGCCCATTTAAGCTCCAAAATGAATGGCACGTTTGAAAAAAAATGGCCATCCAAAATGGAAGCCATTTGGCTTGCCTTTGCATTTGGGACAAAATGGAGTCCCGGATGAATTATGAGTGCAATCCAAACTATCATTAGAGATAGACCATTTCTGCATATAAATTAGGGTTATTGAATTTTGCTTGTTAATCTATCTACTATTCCTATTAATAATTGAGGGTGTCCCACTGTCACGAGACTCCCACAACCCCTCTTATGCTGGTTATGGGGAGGGTCAAGATGTACACAACCTTACGCTCATTCCATATATATGGAGAGGCTGTTTTCCATGAGTTTCCTATTGCTAATGAAACATATAGTTGAAGGTCGTTTGCATGTGAGGATATTTTCTTTTGTAAACTTGAGTCATAGGACACAAAATCTATTATTTTCTAAAGCTTAAATATTTCTGGATATAATGTAATAAGCTGGTTAATTTATGTTTCATGCAGGAAGAGCTAGATGACCTTGTAAGCAAGTACCCTAGTCGCTTCAAAGTTTACTATGTCTTGAATCAAGGTAATTTCTCTTTATATTTTGTTTGCGTAGTCTTGACCAATTTTCCTAGGTATTTTGTCACGATAGATTCCATTTATAACTTTCTGTTTTTAGTAGGAACTGACTGTAAGAGTTCATTTTATGGACATATTTATCTGATGTGCGTTATGTGCATTCTTATTTTTCTGATTCATTCCTACTTTTTCCTTGATGATTTTGATTTGGTGGATGTCTTTGAGGCTTCTGAATTGTTCTGCTCTCTCTACTTTACCTTTATTCTCATAATCCTTACTTTCTTCATCTCAGCCTCCTGAAGGTTGGGATGGTGGTGTTGGCTTTGTGTCGAAGGAAATGATTCAAACACACTGCCCAGCACCGCGCGACATCTGATATCCAGGTATCAAGTTTAATACATATATTCTCCTTATAATTGCAGTTGACTTTCTTTCTAGGGTGCGGGTGACCGTAGAAATCTTGTTTTAATGCTGATGTTAGCTTCTTTCCACCAATTGGCAGATTTTGAGATGCGGGCCACCACCCATGAACAAGGCCATGGCTGCACATCTGGAAGTACTTGGATATACAAAAGAGATGCAATTCCAGTTCTGACCCGTTCCGGTTACTGAGTTGCTTTTGAAGACCTAACAACTTTTCAAAGATTTTTTTATTTTTGTGTGTGCCCATGGTGGCTGAATTTACTAAAGCAAGGAAGGAGTAGTCTATTGAACTTAATTACCCATGGCAATCTGCAACAAGAATGCAATAGATCAATGAACTAAGCCTCACGCGGTTTTTCAATACTGGTATGATATTGTAATCAAATTTGGAGAAAAGAAACCTGTCATGATTTTGTTTATGCACTTTCATCTATACGTTTTGAGTATTTTGCCTGCCAGTCGCACCCGTTTAAACCTGTTGAGGTTTGAAAGGATGGATTTTTGAGTTTGCTACTTCATGGTATCAGTCAGTCTTTTATCCCGAAACAAGAGGACTGTTGATTGATGTGGTAATTAGGCTAATCTAAAAAAATGGATGCAATTGTGATCTGATTACTTAATCCAGACCTGATTTGATCTTTATGGTAGTTGTAGACATGAAAGTTTTATATATCAGCAAATGGATTTGGATAATGTTCTTCTTGATCCAATCAGATATTGGTTGCATGAATTTTGAGTTCACGTCAACCTTTACTTGTAGCAAATAGTACTGCCTTGCTCTCTGTTTGATTCCATTGAAGAATAGAATAATGTATTCAAAACATTCAAAGGTAATAGGAAAAATGGGTTATTTGAGTATTTGTTGGAGGTAGAGTTTATTGGGGACAATACGCGAAAAAACAGTTGTTACGATTGGAACCGTACCCAACCCGACCCGATAAGGATCCGTTTAGATCACCTGCGGAAACGCCTCAAAGACCCACATGCAAAATTCCAACTGAAAAGCCCGCAAAAAATAAATGGCGGGAAACTGGGAAATCTTCAAATTTCAAGCGTTTCCCAAAATCATCTACAGCTACAATGAACCTTCTCTCTCTCTCTCTCTCTCTCTCTCTCTCTCTCAAATTCCTATTTGGTAGATAGATCTGAAGGATCGGAAACGAAGGAAGTCACTTCCAATTCATAACTCACTTCCTTCAGGTATCCCCCTCTCCCCCCACTTCCCAGTTTCCCAAAATTTCCACCTCAAATTTCTATTCATTAGTCCATCTTTGGCAAATTCTTGTGGTTGGCATTCAACAAAATCTTTGATTCATCATTTCTGGTTATGAATTGTATGTACTCATCTCAAAGGTCCAATTTTTATTAGATTTCGGGTTAGACAATCGAACATTTTCAGCTCAAAGATATCGTAATTACTAGATCTTTGGGGTTTCCAACGATTACGCACCTCAAAAGAAATCCAATTTCGGGACTAAAGCCGGAGAGATGTTTGTCTAGCAAAAACCAGAAAAAAGAAGCCAAATTGGGATAGGAATGAGGGAACTGAGCATAGAATCCTTCAATGGTCGCCTCCGGGACGCCGCAAAGGCCTCTTCCGCCCCGTCCGGATTTTTTCGTCGGCATTGGACGCCGACTCCCTTTGTGCCCTCAAGATCCTCACCCACCTCCTCTCGTCCGACTCCCTCTGACACGCCGTATATCCTATCAACTCTTTCTCCCGTCTATATTGACACCCTCAAGACCCCCCCTGTTTCTGTGCTCATCAACTGGGGCTCGCACCATGACCTCCGAACGCCTCTTCGGTCTCTCTGCTCTTTGTCGGGTATTTGTCAATTTTGTTGTCGATAGCCACCGGCCCGACCACTTTCACAATATCAGCAATGAGAACTACCAAGTTGTCATGCTTTACACCCAAGACGACGAGGACAGGGCCTACTTGTCTTATGACTTTGAAGTTCAAGAATTGGCCAATGCGTCTGATTTGAACAGCGACGACGGACGAGATTATTGTTGATGAAGGTGATAGCGACGATGATAGGTGACAGTGAGGATGAGAGGGAGAATAGGAACCGGAGGTGGCTTTTGGAAGGTTCTTCAAGGTAATTCTTGTGGAATTGCTTTTAAAACTGCAACTTCTTTGAGTCTTCTTGGATTGGTTCTTGACATTGTTACTGTCAGTTCTTTTATGATCAGATTAACTGAGAAACTTTGATGCATCTGTGGTCTTATTCATTACAATCTACTAATGTTGCAAAAATACAAAACAAATGGAACCCCAAATTGTTGTCATTTGGGCTTCTTTCTAATAGAAAAGCCTGATTGGTAGTTTCTGAGCTACTTTATTATTATTTTCCAGCACGAATGAGTTTAATCTGTTGCTGTAATTGTATGCAAAAGGGATGCTGAAGTTGATTTTAATTTTTAAGTCATTTCCCCCTCGAACGACAAGCTTTGCTCTACCATTTAATCTTGCTTGTTGCACATACTGTTTTCTTTAGTTTTAACACCTCCCTAGATCAGACATAATACAAGAACAATAACAAAGAAAGGCTCTCTCAGTTCTATGGGGTTGGCTATGTAGCAAGGTTCACAGTATCAGTATTGGAATTAGTATTGGATCCTTCCTGGCAATAATCACATCCTACTCAGTCTGGTCATAAAAATGAACCACCACTACTTATAAATTGAAAATGACCAGCCTTAGCTGTGATCAGAATTTCTAGTGTCGTTTTAAAGATAGGTGGTGAGTTAGATTGTGTAGACATGGATTTGGGTACGTATATGATACTGATTCAGAATACAACATTTTTAGCAAAATTCAGGATGCGGGTATGATATGGATACAATTAACAATGAATTTTGATACTATGTTCTGGGTACTAATTAGGTTCCAAAAAGTTCTTGAAACGATTTGATATAAAAAGATGTTACTTTCTCATTTCTCAAATATGTTCAGCACAACTATGGCAAGACAATCATTCTCAACCATGTTTTGTTCTCTAGGGAGCCTAGACATGGACGAGAGTGTATCCAACGTTAGTGTTGAGGAAGTGCCTTGTCGGATAAGATACAGATACAAGCACGTTTATGGTACACTAGAGGAGTGTTCATGCTACATAACTGGCGAGAAATAGGCAATGTCTTCAGATTATTGGTATTTGAGATAAATATCATTTTTTGGGCGACGAATGTGGCTAACATCAACCTTATTGAATTAAAAGAGTAACAATGAAACACATTCCGCATAGAACACTTCAACCAAGTCCATCTCTAGGCAAATAGCATCCTCAGGGAAATGATACCACTTAAGTAGCCTGCCATTGGCAGTTGGGGGTGAAAGCAATTTTACTTCTAGGTATCTTGCGGAAGATCAGGTTGATACCATCTTGAGTGAATTACAAAATTCAACCCCTTTATATTCCCATACTACTCTTTTAAGTTTAATTTCAAGAGGACGCTGCAAAACTGTTCTGCCATCTATGGCGATTAATTACCTACTGTCACAATCGCAGACCAGTGGAGCACAATTAATTTGCCACCACACATCCATCGAGTCAAAGAAGTACTACCACTTTACAGTAATAAGGCAATTTCAAGAACTAAATATCGAAAGAATCACAATCCTGGTGTCATCAGAACTCTTCGGTCAATAGAAGAATGGCATCTTTGAGTTCTGATTTTGACAAAGTAGTTTTCCTCCCATACTCACTAACAGATACAAGGTATCCTCAAGTTGCCCTAGGTTTAAACTAAGGGTTATTTATACCAACTTCCCCTGTGTTTTCGGTTTACTAAACGGAACTTCCTTTGAAAATAATTACACAAACCTCCCTTCTGCTTTATGTTGTAATGGTGGTTAATGTAATAACCTTTATCAGGTCCGTTTAATAAGTTGAAAACATAGAGAAGATTATTGTAAATAACCCTTAAACTTAATATCGGAGTTCTATTGTCTCCAGTGATATCTTTAAATTCTGATTTTGACACAGGATCTTTCCGCTGAAATCTCATCTCACTAACAATTACGAGGCCTAGTCAACTTGCCATAGGTTTGAGGTTTAAGTCTGTACATGTACAGTTCGTACAGATCTGATAACTCCAAGAGGTGCATTGATGTTCAATTGGAAGTAGGTTATTGGTGAACTTCCATTCCCCAGAAATAATGCCCCCAATATGATGCCATGAATAGTAGAATCGAGCATCGTTGATAGCAAGTCTAAGCAAGAGCTCTGGATCTCTGAATCTAGTCCAAGTCCAACAATTAGATAGGAAGGTGAAGGGTCACTAGACTACTCTGTAGATGAGTACTATGGAAAAATTAGCGAGTGCTGTTCTACGAGAATTTCTTTCTCAAGTAAAATTGGTGTTCACTATAACCACTCACTGGTTTGAGATGATGTAGCTATCCAGGTGAAAATATTGCTTATGGGGAGAGATGCCAACTTCTCTTCTTCCATTGAAGCATAAGAAAGAAAATGTGTTATATACCCAAAAGGTTATCTTAATGCAGAGCCTTTAGATAGAATTCTGCTTTGCCTACAAAAAATTCTTAACCTAGCATCTTTCTTGATGGAAACATAATACATAACTATTAGGTTCTCCTAAAATTCACTACTCAGGTTTACGAATTCTTTAGTTGACAATACACCCAAAATTTATAATAGAACTCATCAATAATTCAGCAACTGAATATAGTTTATCAAGAACCAAGTCATCAAAACTGTGGAGATTGTCCAATAATATCAGATCAGATCAGATCAGATCAGATCAGATCATAGAATGTAACATTCTGCATCTTTCTTATCTGAAGAATGAAAAATACTCGAAGAGATTACAATACTGATAACTTAGAGAGACTAGTAGGAATAATTGGTTGTCTGAGTACTTGTATGCAGGGCCGGCCTAGGGGTAAGTCTGACAAGACTTCAGGTTTGGACAACCCCATTTATAGGGCAGCCTCCTAGGCCATTTACTTTTTCTTAGGATCGGTCCAGCCCACACTCAAGTTAAACCTATATTTACATTTAAGGCCAACGAAAATTAGCTCCAACTAGGACAACCCAAACCCTCGGACGGCTCTGCTTGTACGATCAGGCAAACTGGCTTAGGGACCCATGAGCTTGGTGCATGCCCTCGAGGAAGAAGAAGGTTAAGGACAGTCCTTTTCTTATTCTTGTGGATACACAGTTACACACATGGGTGCCTCTCAGCTGGTTTACAATATTGCATGCTTCGGCAACGCGTAATTAAATTTCTGACACCTCCTTGGGCCCAAGACACAGACCAGCAACAGTAGTAGTAATTACTGCAGCTGGCTGAAACTTCTAAATATATTGTGTGTTTCATGCATTCCAAGTTGCTAAAGTAGAGGCTTGCATCCATCTTTGATATATGATCATGGTGTATATAGTATATGGAGTTATTTGATCCGTCCTCTTCTTATATATCAGTCTGTCAAACTGCTGACTTGGGCTATTACACTCTTGCCATCTTTGTTCTGGGAAGGTATCTGAAGATAAGGCCCCCATTCATTGAATTGACCTAGAGTCCTCTGTCCCTAACTGCATCCTGATGGTAGAAGACTGAATGAACTTAGAGCGTGTTTGGCTGGATGAAAGTGGCCGGAAAGTCAATGCTTTTGCTGTTTGGCCAACAATGAAGGTCACTTCTGCTGTTTGGCCAACAACGGAAGCAGCGTTCTAAAAATCGTTAGGCGGACTAGGTGCGCTGGAGGTCCGCCTAGTACCTAAGGCCGCCTAGGCGGTAGCATATATATATATTGAAAATTTGAATTTTTACTTTTGATTTTTTTTGAAATTTGAATTTTTTTTGAATATTTTTTGAAATTTCAAAATTTGAAAATTTAAAAATTTTAATTTTCTGCCTTGGTCGAACAGGCCGAACAGGTCCACATAGGCTTATGTTACCTGGACTCGGGTACGAGTGTCGGGTACGGGTACATATCCAAGAGTCGGGTCTCTCAAACTCATAATCGAAGAACACACAGACTTTGCTAAAAAGGATACAAATATTGGATACGTGTACGGGGATATGACTATTAAAACAAATACATTTGAATATGGTTTCATTGCGGTCCACAGTCGCAAGATCCCGAGAACTCCCCCATGTCCTCGCCTGTGACATGGGTCTTTCCTTCCCTAGAAAGCCACCAGAGCGGACTCCTGCGATGATTCTACTTGCTTACGTCGGATCTCCTCGTTCAACAAGCTGCTTTTGATTACCTCCATCGTGACAACTCCACCAGGCGCGGAGTTGTTCACCGACATCACCAACGTCTTCCAGCTTTTCGGCAGAGAACTCAAAAGCAAAAGGGCATGAAGCTCATCATCAATTACCATCTTCATCGCAGACAGTTGATTGATAATACCCTGAACCTCGTTCAGATGTTGTGTCACTGGGGCACCCTTCGTGTACTTTGAGTTGGCGAGTTGGCGAATCATAAACGCATTGTTGCCAGCCGTCTTCCTTTCGTACATCGAATGTAGCTTCTCCTACAATATTTTTGCCAAACTCTCCATGGACACGTGGTGAAACACCGAGTCGTCCAGCCATTGGCGGATGAATCCAACGACCTTCCGATCCAGTCGTTTTTAGTCTTTAGCAGTTTTGTCCGATGTTTTAGCATTGTCGTCCTCCAACGAAACATGCAAGTTCTTGCATCAGAGTAGATCCTCTATCCTTGGCTTCCAAATCGTCCAATTTTTTCCTGTGAGAGTGATCATACGAGTGTTCATCTGCTCCGTAGATATAGTTGTCCGAATCTCTAATTTGTGCTATTCTTTGTGCCTCCACTCTCTTCCTATATTTATAGGATACGAAATCATATTTTAGGTCATAATATGATTTTCTAAATAGAAAATCTAAATAGAAAACCTTAAAATAAGAATCATATTCCACCTAAAATAGTTCAATATCAATTATGGACGTCCAAATATGATCAAATTAAATATTTGATACAAATTTGAAATCTAATCAAATCTTATATTTAATATAGATTTTTAAATTATATCAAATCAAATCTTTGACCATATTTAGACTCTAAAATTTATCAAATCTAGATTGAACCTAACAATTAGCTGGTTATAGACAGATAAGCGAGAAACGAGTTTCCCGGAGCTCATAGCAAACTCGATGTGGCATCTTTCTAGCCCCATATATCTATGAACCATGTGCTTTACAGTAGAAATACTGGTGCTTGATATTAAGGATCAGTAATATCACTATAGTAAGGATGACGGTTTTCCTTTTTTTTTTTCCCCTTCAATCCTCAATGGTGTTAGAACGGACACAGAATCAATGGAATAAACATCGTTCTTAAATCGAAAGAAACCATCAAGAACCAAAGTAAACCACACAACATAACACAACACAACACAAATGTAATCAAATTTTACGTGAAAAATTTTGACGAAAAAAAATTAGGGGACGAATGATGTCTAACATGGAAAGCTTCAATAATGAATAAGAAAGTACATCGACTTCCTTCTAGCATCTTCCATCGATCCAACCGATTACCATAACTACTAAAAATAAAGAATTGATTAAAATGGAGAAATATAGTTTATTGAAAGCGAGAACAAGTCTGTATGCGTTATGCCTATGCTTGACAGTATACTTGTAAATGCCTATTTGTTCAAGAACCTTTTCGGAACAAGTCTGTATACGTTATGTTGCACCTCTTATACTACTTTGAAATAGTGCCGAAATCTACTCCAATCGAAGTCCTTTACGTCACCATCGACTTTTCGAATTTTTCTAACACACAAATGACACCCGTCACACTTTGGAGTATTTTCTACATAGGACAGGAATTCCATCCATCACCAACAAATGGATCTTGTAGGTCACTGATAGCCAGAAATCCGTGTATGTACCTGTGAGCGTTTGTGATTGAGTAGAGGAATCCTAAATTAAAAAAAACTTTTATAGGCTTAATAAGGACTTACTGAACACAAGGTTGTGAAAACTGCTAGGCGCTAGTCGGACGGATACTTGCCGCTTAGCGCTTAGTCCGCCTAGACAGCCGCCTAGATGTAGACGGTTCAAAAGATATAAAAAAAAATAAAAAATAAAATAAAAATTGCATAAAAAGTCCATAAAATTTTATAATATTTATAGTCGGACGTCGGAGGGACTAGACGGACATCGGACGAACACCAACCGTCTAGCACCTAGACGTTGTCTAGAGAACTGCCTTTTAGTTTTAGAACAGTGACAGAACATGGTATTCCTTAGTGGGAAAAAAAAATTCATGTTGGTGTTTCTTCACGCCGTGAATTGAATTCACGTTTCTATCTCTATGAATTGTCACGGAATCTATTTTATCACTCAACCGCTGATTCCCTATAATATAGGAATGCTATTTTCTTCCATGCTTGCCCATCATTGCCTAACCTAAGATATCAGCCATTGTGGGTAGTAAATGTTTAGTGCAAGGGATTGACCTAGCATCTTTTTCATATAAAGGATGGTACTATTTGTTTCTCTTGGAATTTCATTCCAGTCTCATTCTTCATTCATTTAGTTTTAGGAAGTACAACTGTAACACGAAATTCGAAATTCCAATGCCAGCATGGTGGCTATAGTTTTGGTGTCTGTTGATAATATAGAATTCCACGGAGAATTAAACTCCTTTTTCTTCTTTCTTTCTTTCTAGTTTCTCCCTTTGATTGTGGTCCAATCCATTATGTTATAAAGATGGCACCAAGTAGAAAGTTTTTTCTTTTCTTCTCAAATAACAAGTAGATAACCAATATAAGAATCTGCAGCTTGTTATAAACATCAACCTTTTTGGGAACCAATTGTCCCTTATTGGAAGACCAGGGTGGACCAATTCTTACCACAGTCATTTGAGAGAATTCCTTCATTGAAGATTTATGAGAAACTTGCCATGTGAAGGAAATTGCTAGTAGGGAACACCAATGGCTGGGTGTGTTTTAATATCATGAAGTGGGCAAAGATGATATATATTGATCACTTCCTAGGCATAGAAGAGAAGGAAGGCCCCCTCAGCAATAAATATGTGAAAGCTGCATCCCTGCATTTCCTCTCCTGCTCCATCCCTGTAATCCAAGTTTCCTCTTTCCATCTTGACTTCTATCTTCCTAGAGGATAGGATTGTAATTGCACTTGCATGGTATGTTGCACGAATACAAATACAGATACGGATTAGAACGTGATACGAAAATGAGATACAAACATGTTTAGACAGGGACATGATATAGTCACACCTATGTTGCATTGAGTACGGACACGATACGGATACAGACACAGACACTTGCAACTTTCATGCATGCATGTATACATAGGGGTGAGCATTATTTGGTTTTGCACCGAAAACCGAATCTAACCGAGCCGAATAAGAGATTCGGTTCGGTTTGAATAAAAATTGATTCGGTTTCGATTTTGAAAATACTAAAATTTCTGATTCAGTTTCGGTTTCGGTCCAAAATCAAAAATCGAATAAGATTTATGCAATTATGTAAATATTCTCAATTTTATGTATATTTTGTGATTAAAAATGTGTATATTTTGAAAACAACAATTCTATCTATATGTTTTGAAGTTCAACTTTGATAATTTAACAATTAGTCCAACTTTGAACGCAACTTTGAAATACAATAAATATGTGTATAAAAATTATAATTTTTAATATAATTTAGCCACGATCCCAACATTGGACCCGATCCATTAAACAATAGAAATATCCATCCGAGCAAACCAAATTGATTATTCGGTTCAATTTCGATTTTGGCTAATTTCGGCTAGGTTTTAGTTTTAGATTTTTAGAATTTCGGTTTATTCGGTTTTGATGACTATCTCGATTTATTCGGTTTTGATGACTATTTCGATTCGGTTGAAACCGAATAAACCGAGCGCTCACACCTACATGCTACCCATGAAGCAAGCACTTGATTTCCCTCAAAAAAGTTGCAAGGGGATCACATCTGCTTACAAGACAGAAATGCACTGCAAGCTTTGTTACCTAGATTTGGCAGGGTAGAATTATTTCACACTGGTCTATTATTCCATCCTTGTGTTACTGTCTATCTTCTTCGCTACATAGACCTGCAGCATACACACACATCTTCCTTTTTCCAAATGGGGTCTGCTCATTAAAATCACATTTGCATTCCAGCAATGCCCTCTTCAGCCATGCATCACATTGAGCCACCACATATTCATCACAAAACAGATTGCTTTGCTCTTAATTGTTTTGGCCCATGAATAGTTGTCAGTATTCAATGGAGCCTTTACTGAGCTTTTGTCCGTATCATCGGATTCTTGTGTCAGAAAGGCCAGGATGATCATCTGTCCTCACATGTTGAGAAATTGGATCGAAAGTAGCTAGCTGCTCACGACCACCTACCTTACACCCCACAAGGTTCACGTCTACGTTGCACGGACACGACATAAACGGAATCTTTATCCGTATCGTGTCCGTACCTGTACCCATGCTGTTATCAGTGCAAAATAGGCTACTACTAATTGTAACTATTTGAAAATGTCTGTATCCCGTACCCGTATCCACTCACGGATGGCATGAACTTACAGATAAAACCATGTAGATTTTTTTATTTCAGCAAGTTTTCTTCCCTTCACCACTTTACAATAGTACAGTAACATAGTAACAGTAATAAGTCATCATGGTAAGCTTATGCATTGGCTGAGACATTTACACAGTTAGAACATAGCGTCCGATAGCTCCATGAGGTCTTCCTGCACCTGCCCGGTCGCTTCGTCAAGGAGCCACTTCTCTAGCAGAGACAGAGGTGGCTGTTGGGGCTTGGTCTCATCATATTCGTCAGCTATCGCTGGCGGAGTCTTGTGCAACGATGACGAGTCTGCCGATGACTTCTCCCAGCCAATGCCGCCCAAGTTCTCGAACGAGAGCAGCAACTCGAGCTCTTCTTGAGGGATGGGTGCATTGTTGCTGCTGGCACTGTTGTTATGGAAGACGATACTCTGTTCTTGTTGCAGCTTCGAATTCGTCATTGTAGTAGTAGTATCGGTGTCGGGTTTAGGGGAGGACCTCATCCAGCCTTCTAAGAGCCTCGATATGTTCTCGGTACTCGATGCGTAGGTAGAGCTAGGAGTGTGTGTGAACCTGGGCAGTGTAGGATTCATCTCCAGATTCCTCATCGCTTCAGTGGCGTCGCGGCTGTCGCCTCTAGGCGGGGTGGCTGAGTGGTCAGATGAATTGGTCGTGTAACCGTCTATTGCTGTATGATACTTCTTGATCTTCTTCTTGAGGTGGGTGTTCCAGTAGTTCTTTATGTCATTGTCTGTTCTCTGAGGGAGGTAGGATGCTATGGCAGCCCACCTATATACAACAAGGAAGAGACAAAAAAAGGAGAATGAGATGGAAACAGAGAAGAATTCAGGGTACATACATATATGTTGATAATTTGTCCGGATTAAGGTTTTAGCAACATGCATAAGGACAAAAAGGACTAATTCTAGCTAGTAATGCACCTGTTACCAAGAAGAGCTTGGAGATGGATGATCATCCCTTCTTCATGCTGGGTGAAGTTCCCTCTCTTGATTCCTGGCCTCAGGTAGTTGGTCCATCTCAACCTGCAACTCTTGCTGCACCTCATCAATCCTGGAATATAGAAACTCAGTGAATTCGACCCGAAATTCAAACAGGACTGTTTTCGCAAACGGACATGATGCAAACGTCAAACCTTACTATTAGACAGAGAAATTAAGAAGCCGTGAGTGAGATACGAAGGTTATACCGGTGCTGGTAGGAACCGATCTCCAGTTGCCAGGACCGTGTTCTTGAATGTAGGAGACGAGGATGATGTCTTCTTCTGGTGTCCAAGGACCCTTCTTGATACCAACCTTATCACAGCAAGGAGGCCTTCCCATGGCAGGCTAGCTACACACTTTCTCTCTTCTTTTTCCTCTGCCTCTCCCCCCCACACCTCTCTCACCAACATGTGAGTGTTTATATATAGGAAGACTTCATGACAGAGTGCCTTTGTTTTTCACCTATCATCTACCACTCTTGACTCATTTGCTCTCCTTTCTTCTTTTACAAAAGGTCATCAGGGCTCTCTTTCTCTCTTTTGGTTCTTGAGGGTCACATGAATCATCAGATCCCTTAGTTGCTTAACTCAACTAAGATCTGTTTTTATTTTTTAAAATTTTATATATATATATAAGGGATTCACATTTTCAATTTTTTTGTATCCCCGAACATTTTCAATTTTTTTCGTTGACCAAGAGACCTTCTCCAAGCCGGGGCAAAAATTCATCCGTCCTGACGCTGACCACTTGGGACATTTGTTCATCTCTCCACATAGGCACTCTTATGATGCATATATATATATTTCTGTTTGTATTATATATATATATATATATATATATATATATATATATATATATATATATATATATATATATATATATATATAGCCAATCAACGGAATTGTATTTGACCAACCAAATAAAAAAATAAAAAAATTATATTTATCATGTAATACTCGGAGGAGTTGTAGCCGGATGAAAGAAAGGAGCTTTTTGGTTTTCATGGATTAAACAGGCATCATCATCATCATCATCAAGGATTGTATTGCCAGCCAAAATAATTGGAAATGATCAAGCAATATCTCTGTCCTCAAGAAGCTTGAGAAAAAGGACAGCTGGTATTTATTATGCAGTACTCTTTGATTTCTAGCCAGACTTCTGTTAATAGACTTTTCTTCATATCAGTAAATATGTGATGAACTATTTCACTTTCAAGTTGTTTCGTGTATGATCGATCATAGTACTGCACGGGTGCTCGAAAAGTTAAATGTTTTTGAAGTAATTAAATAAAACAAGTAAACTTGAACAGCCATTTGATTCCCATCAAAATCAGCATTGAAGCTCTTACCAACTAATGGGTGTAGATGGAGCGAAGGCATCACTGGCACCCCCACTAGTGTCAGAGTAAGGCACACTTCACTAAATTCACATTGACACAGTACGAACGGTAGAGTTCACGTTTCACTTATGGAAGTCCTACTAAAACTCCATTTTTAAAAAAGAGCGCTATACAAATAAAGAAGAAATAATAAGAAAAAAAAAATGTCGAGACTCGACTTCTTTATTCTCTATCTTGCGGGATCCTAAGCCGCAGCCGGTGAATCTTTCTTAAAAGAGACGCAGTTCATGAATCCTATGTGGAAAAAAAAAATTATTTGCATTAATCTCTTTTATGTTTTCGGCTTATTAAACGGATATTTTCTCGAAAATAATTACACGGATCTTCTCTCTGCTTTATTTTGAAAGGGTGATTTAGTGTAATAACCTTTTACGTAAAACATAAAATATAGAGAAAGTCAATTTTATTATTTTTAAAATAAGAGGTCCATTTAATAAATCAAAAATATAAAAAAATGTTAGTATAAATAATCCAGAAAAAGGTATATATGTAGCTCTAGTGGTTTCTCTTAGGTAGGCTAGCTAGCTGATAATTCTAGTGAAAGTGGCAATTTATATTAAGACTTTAACTAATAAAAGTTACTGGACCTGTAGAAAACCTGGTAGAAAATAACACATAATCCTATGTACTCGTCTTTGCTTTATAGTTTTGATTCAGTTATAGACTCGTAAAAGATTATAAACTGATATAACATAACAGATTTTAGGTTTTCGCATTGTACTTTGGTGACTAACCTCAATCTGTTTATAGACTCTATACTCCTGAGATCAGAAAATTGACTATAACTATTGTGGTAATTAAGGGATAAAACACTTATTCTTTCTAGTGGTTGGTTCATAAGTAAAAGGAGGCTTAGATGCCATATATAATGCTCGGTGAACACATTGTAGTTTCAATAGTTGGATTGAATAGTACTACTCATAATAATTGGCGACTGGACCGACTTAAGAAGTGATATGATCATACCAACCTTGCTGCCAATGTAGTTATAATGTATGTCACTATTAGACTATTCCATGGGCTCTGATACAAGGTTGATTGATAAAGTAAAGCATAAAAATTCAGAGGCTAAATTATCCAAATAGCTATAGCATTCAAGCGTTTTTTGGCATCTTAATTTTTCACTGCTCTATTTTGACATTCTGATTTTATAAATTGTTTCTTTGAAGTACCTTTCATCAATTTTGAAGCAGATCGAGACCATGCAAAAAGATATCTTGTAGTACAAAAGTACAATTTAAATATTTATATTGTCAGATATATTTTTTGAAATGGTTCATGTGTGCTTCAAAATTAACGAAAAGTGTTTCGAAAGAGTAATTTATAAAATTGGATGCCGAAAACGAAAATTAAGATGCTAAAAATATTCTTATAGTTGAGTATCATTAGAATAATGAACATGTCATTGCCATACAAATACCAAATGGAAAATGATAAGTTTACAACCAATCCACATACAATCAACACTCTACCCTACAATCAATCAACACTCCTCCCTACAATATGGGTCACATCGGGTCCCACCTCTTCTCCTCCTTTTCCAATAGATGACTGTCACGTGCCGGTTGTAAGCCGGTTGTTGGCATAGCAAAGCCCACAACAAATGAGATCAAATCTGTTGTACGGAAATACCTGTTCGGTATCCTGTCCCCTTTCTACTTTTTGAATTTTTTTTTAGACGGTAGATCCCACGAGACAAATAGGAGGGAGGACATAATACCGAACTCCCTTGGAACTCACAAATATTAATCTTCCTCTGCAAACCTTTTGCTGTTCTGCTCATTGATTTCTAACCATTTTTTCTCTTTTAATTTTATGAAAGTTGCACATTTATTTCCAACCTATATTTTGGTTTTATTGTTCTTAAACGGCCAGTTTATTAGTTGTTATTTATATTAAAATCCTATTCATTGGTCAGGAATCGGAACTGCCTTTATATACAGTCTTTTTCTATAATCTATACAAAACTGTCTCAATTCTCTCATCCATTCAGCAATCTTTGTTCTACCATTTTTTCTCTTTGGACAAGGGCTAAGTTTGGATTATTTTTTCGAAGCTGTGTTTACTCTCTTGAAGCTGTGTACAATAACGAGAAGTCGGTAGCATAGAGATTTTACATCTAGAAAAATTTGAGAAAAAAATTCTGAACATAGCTCTTGAATAATCTCTTAGGACAATATTTCGTACAAAATTTTCCTAGAAGACAAACACTAAACTTTGTTAATTTGTTTACAGGAATCATAAATTTTTTTTTATACCAATTTTGTGGTTGGATTCTTAAAATTTATAATGGCATATGTACAATTATATGTCCGACATTGGCTTCTGTGTGAAGAAAAAATAGTTAATAAAGAAGACCTATAACGTTTCATATTATAGTGTATCACATAAAAATATTTTCTTTGGATATTTTAGCTAATATATGGTAAAACTACAAATACATTACTGTCATTCTCATTTGAGAGTAAGATCTCACCACCAAAATATATATATATATATATATATATATATATATATAGAGAGAGAGAGAGAATAAAGGAGGTGAGATGGCACCTCACTCTAAAAATAAGGGTGGCGGTGACGTGGCACAATCTCAACCACACAAACGAGGGGAGGGGATTAAGTGCAAATTGTCAATTATGAAATGTGTGGTTGGAATTGTGCCACGTCACCGCCATCCTTGTTTTTAGAGTGAGGTGCCATCTCACCTCCCTTATCCTCTATATATATATATATATATATATATATATATATATATATATATATATATATATATATATATATATATATAACGAGTACATTTTGACTAGTAAGAACTTTAGTTAAGTAAATGGCAAATTCTTTTGAATAAGCGTCGAGAACGAGAGACAAGAATACTTGAAAGATGAAAGAGAGACCGACTGTTGAAAAATGGAAATCGCAACGTATTGGTCCTGTTGGCCGATTTGGACGCAGCCGAGCTACTAATTTTGTGATGGACACATCAATCGACCTTCTTAAACGTGAGCTTACGTACATTAGAAATAAAAAACGATCACAGAAAAGTCGTGACACAGACCCGATCAAAATTCCTAAATTGCACTTGTCGACAAAGCCTACTCGAGTTCAAGCTTAAACACGTAACCTCGACATGAACGTACGTGCCATGCTCTACAATTTCAGAGTTAATTTTGACTGTCTTAAAGAATTACAAATATATTAAAATTTTGACAATCTTAATATGTTATCTCCAAAAAGAAAAATCAAGAGTAAAAAAATTAAAAATATTTATCTCACCATCGAAAATATTTTGCGAAACCAATAACCAGGGACGACTTTGTCTCAAGACAGGCTGACAATGGTCCGGGATCCAAAGACTAAATGAACACTAACATGGATGTATCCAATTATGATGCACTATGAGTCACTTTTAACTCAAAAAAGTTATGGTATAGTGATTATTATGTTAATCTTACACAATAGAGGTTCTTAGTTCAATTTTGGGTAGCAACAATTTTTTTTTTTTTGTATTTATTTTTGTTTTAGTTTAAAAAATTTCTTCACATTATGTACGGTGGTCCCATTTCGGACATGTCTGAACTTTATATGAGATCCATGAGGCAGCTGCCTCAGCTCCAAAATTTTAGAGGATGTCAAATTTCTTTATACTATTTAATGTAAGTAAGTCTAATTCTGAATAAAAGCTCAGTAGATCCATTCTAATCCTTTTATTACGTGAAAAATAATTTTTTTGTTATAGGATATCTGAATGACATATATTATAATATTAAGAGACAAGCCTGTTAGTCAGACTAAAAAAAAATGTTGTAGTCGTCAAAATTATCTCATCTTCTGTCGCTCTAACTGTCTAACGCTCTTAATCTTCTCTACCCTTCCGTTATTGTCAATCTCTTCTGTCGATTTGTGTGTGTATTTGTTGGAGGTAATTGAATAACCGAACAAGTTAGAATTTTATTTTTTTGGTTTGGAGCATCTTAAATTTATTATTATTTTATTATGATATATATTATATTATATTATATTATATTATATTATATTATATTATATTATATTATATTTATTATTTTATTTTTTGAATTTTGAATTTATAATTATATTATTGTATTATCGTTGATTAAAAAAAATATATGAACGTTAAGCTTTGAATACACTATAATTTGTCACGAATCTTAGGTAATGTTTTGGGAAGGGAGGAACATGGGAGGAAGAAAAAAGTTGAGACAAAAGTGAAAAAAAAATTAAAAGTGATAATTTTTGGCAAGGGGGAGGAAAAATGAGGGAGGAGAATTTGAGAAACAATTTTATGCGGGTTCTACTAAATTTTTTTGTGTGGCATAAGTGGGAGAAAAATGGAGAAAGATGAAAGAATTTTGCAAGAATTTACTCAACTATCCCTGAAAGGTAACATAAATTATGATTTGAAAACACTAAAAATTAAATAGTAATTATATCTCTATTTACACATAAACAAAAAATTATTTTAAACTTTTTCTTTTCCTACTTTTTGTTCATCAAAACAATGAGAGAAAAAATTTTAACTTTACTTCTATTTTACTTCTCTCCACTTTCTTTTTTTCAAATTTTTTTTTCTCTTCAAAGTTTCCAAACACAGTGTTAGAATGTAATGTCCGTTACTAATTTTGGCAGTTCGCATAGAATATCTCAAGCTCAGAAATGGCCCTCAGGATTAAGTGGCCAATAACATGTATATATGAAGAGTTCTGTGAACATGAGTCTTGTAATACATAATTTTTTGTCTTGAAAATTGATATCAACACCTCGTAAACGTTAAAGAAATAATTTTTTGTATCGAAAGATATTATCAAGCCCCAATACAAAAAAAAAATTGTGTTGGAAAATTACTTTATTGGATGTTGGTGATATTTTCTAATGCAAAAAACTATTTTTTTAATGTTTAATAGGTGTTGATATCAATTTTTAAAGTAAAAAATTATGTATTAATTAGCCTTAACATGTGCCTAAAATCTATATATGAAATGTGTAAATATAATTATTTTAAAAGAACGACAATACCACACGTGGTGTCGGTCGTACCAAGTCCGTGATAAATTGCTTATGTGACACGTGTACTAATTCGATTGGCTGTAAAATATACATTTTTTTTGTACTCCAATGAGTTAGAGAAATCAACTGGCTCTTGTGGTCTGTGAGAAGATGTATAACCTCCCTAACTAGACGGATAGTCTCGGGTTCAAACAACGGAGGAGATGTTGGATCAGTGGGTCTAAATAACATGCAATGCAGCGTGCACAAAGTTTCGTACGTGTCGTCAGATATCTTAAAAAAAAATAAGTTAGAGAACAAATAAAATAAAGAATTAACTTTTTTAAGATTATGATTTTTACTTATTTTCTTAGACAGTAATCATATATGAGAGCTCTATACTACTTGACAATCAATCAATAATAATAAAAAAAATCAACTTTTGAGAGTTTTTTTTTTTCCTTTCTAAATTAGGTTGCATTCCATTCTTTTTATGTAGACTGAGAGAATCACGTTCTTAGACTTGAAACGTTAATCGATTTTGAACATTAATTCAATGTCATTAGTTTATGACATACCCCACCATCTTGACATCATCACCAGGAACAGATTTACATGCATTTTCTAGAAATAATATTTTGAAATTTTTTGATTTAATATCCACTTTTTTTTTTATCTATATTCAAGATATATCATACTATTTTATATTAATATACAATTTTTTTTAATTTTTTACGAAAATTGTCTCTTCCTGACGGTCAACTGTTTTGATCAAATTTTTTTGATCAAAATATTCCTTCTACTTGACAATCAATCGTGTGTTTTTTTTGACCAAAATATTCTTTCAAACACGAACTTATTAGTTTTTCTCATCCGACGTTTGCTGTGTACAAAATCAAAAATCCTAAACGAACTCATCAGTTCTTAATTTTTAAGACTTGACCATTAACAACTATTGGATCACATACATATAATTGTTTGAATTTTTTTTAAGAATAAAAAATAAAAATAAAAATTAGGGGCCGAAATAGAAATTATTTTATTTACGCACGTCATAACTTAATTGTAAGCTCCCATTTGAGTTTTTTAAGTCGAACTTGGACAAAATTCTCTTATGTTACATACAGTAAGAATCCTCTTATGATATATGATATATAGTAGTAGCTCCTTCTCTACTGTACATGCATGTGGATAAAATTGTCGACTCGACAGACATGCACCATTCGATTACAACCAACCCAAGCAACTTAATTACGAGAAATGGACCTATCAACCACTGCGATCGATCGACCGGCGCCGATTTGCTCTGTGACTAAGCCGACAAAGGAGGCTACTGTGGAGAAAATTGGCCAACTTTAAGGCGTACGTGCATGGAAAGAGACATGTACGAACGTACGTACTAGACAGTCTCAGTTAAGCACAAACGAGCTAGACACTGGCCCTGACCTTTTTTGGTTATTAAAATTAGTGCCTTTTTTCCTAAAGAAATTAGGGCATCAGGTCTCGAATGCCACTTTACCTAAAGAAGAAATTTATCATACTTTATATTTATATATATACACACACATGAAATGTTCTAAAAATATTCTGATAGTTTCATATCATAGAACCATTTAGTGTATCATGAGTTGGATTGTGTTGAGATTAAAAAGTGTAGATCATACCACGTGTGTATTATATAGTTAGAAGGTCATTTAAAAAGAAGAAGAAGCCACTTACAGACTCAACCCATTAGGGCCATCTGTGGCAAGATGATCCTAACACAAACACTACCTTGAAAGGCATACAATTCACCACATACTCGGTTCGTAGGTCCAATCCGACACAACCTGATCTTAACATAACCACTACCTTGAAGGGTATACAACTCAACCCCTAATTAAGGGCACATGCTTGGCTCCCAAGTCGATATATAGGGATACGTAGCGGTTCTGTTCAAACCGAACTAATTTTGAGAAAACAGAATAAACCGAAAACCATAATTTTATTTGAAAATCGAAAACCGAACTTTTGTTTTTTATTATAAAAATTGAACCGAATTAAAATGGTTACCGGTCGGTTCGATTTCATGGACTAGTAGGTGGGGCCTTCATATTTTAGCAAATTAGGTTTATTTAAATGAAAAATCTCAATTAACTTTGACATAATTCTCAATTATTAACATTCTTAACATAATTTAAGTTCACCAAAATCTATTAAAGTTACAAGAAATCGATTCTAACCTAAAACAAAGATAAAAATGAAAATGGGTAGCATAAAATTAATCACGAGTAACATTACGAGGAACAATATATATATATATATATATATATATATATATATATATATATATATATATATATATATATAATCATGTTACATACTCCTAATTCGAAGACCTACAAACTCAGTCCGAATGCCACACTTCCAGTCCAAAGGTCCGCACTTGCACCGTACTTGCATGTCACCGCACCCGCACTTGAATCGCATCGCTTCGCACCAGCACTTGGCCTGCATTTCGGCTACCCTCACATTAATTTTCTACTTCTCCGATTGCTCGAACATGCAACCTCTGGGAGAGATATGTCTCACATTAACCACTTGATCTAGAGGTCCTTGGTATTGAAAGAGAAATAGGACATTGAAAGAAAAACACCTAACCCGCACCACTACTCACATTAATTCATATACAAGAAATTAAATGTGGTTCCTCCGTTGCTCGAACCCGTAACCTCTTGGAGGAATATGTCTCACTCTAACCATTTGAATTAGAGGTCCTTGACATATATATATATATATATATATATATATATATATATATGAAGCACATGTTGGACTATTTGGTAGAACAAGAATCAGACATGCATGCATGTTTAGTTCTCGAAAAATGCTAAGTTTACTACCGAATGTTTACAACCTTCTTATAACCCTCTATTTCTCCTACTACGTGGACCACATCCGGCTCCACCTCTCATCTAATGAATGTCTGCCACATGGCACTCCTACCACGTAGCGGCTACGTGACGGACACCAGGTCCCACATACATTTTTTTCATCCAATGGACGGCCGTCACGTGGATGCCACGTGGCGGTTGTAAAAATGGTATAAGCATTTGGTTGTAGGCGTAGCATTGCCGTTCTTAATTCTCCATTGCGTAATTCTCTCTTGTGTGCTAAGTTACGAAAAGCAAAAAAGAAAAGAAAGAACACTGGCAAACAATTAAACAGAATAATCAGTGAGCCAGTGAAAGCTTGCATCCCTCACCTTCTCAATAAAGAAAAGGGCGCCGTTGAAATTTCTTATCATCTTCGATCGGAAGAAGACTTCCGCTTTTATGATCCAAATCATAAGATATGACAATTGTAGAAACTATTGCATTATTAGCAATTCAATGCATTGTTAAGCGATTCATCAATATAACAAGATCTTTAATTTATTTCGACATCCGACTGTAAACTTGGTAATATTAATTAAGCATTCTTCACAGTACTATTCATCATCGATCATGTCATCTATATTTTAATACATAAACATAAAAAAAAGAAGGAAATATTACTCTATTCTCTTCTCTTGTACTCTTGGTCACCATACATTCATATTGAGAAGGCTAGTGCTCCTCCATCTCCATCTCCATCTCCATCATGTCCCCAACCTGCAGCCATTCGTCCAGGAGGGACAAAGTTGTTTTGTAGTCCTCCATCAGCTGCTGCTGCTGCTGCTGCTTGGAGTAGTCATCAGCATTGGCAGTAGTACTTGGTGGCTTATAATCCCCCCGCCCTCCGAAAGCGAGCATGGACTCGAACTCCCCTTGAGGGATATTGGCAGAATTGCTATCGACTTTGATGCTCGGTTGCTCCTCCTCCTGTTGTTGCTGCTTGAATATGTTATCAGTGGCATGCGGCGAGGGTCGACTCATCCACCCTTCCAGGAGCCTCGATATGTTATCGGTGCTCGACGCGTAGGCGGAGCTGGAGGAAACGTTCGCGGGAACTGGTGAATCCATCTGATATTCAGGCTTCTTCATCTTCTTCTTGAGGTGGGTGTTCCACAAGTTCTTGATGTCATTATCCGTTCTTTGAGGAAGGTACGAAGCTATGGCTGCCCACCTGTAGCGAAATATAATTAAAAAAGGAATGACAATGTACGTAGCTAGCTAGCTTTAAGGAGTAGTGATGGATGGATTTGAGTGTATACGTACTTGTTGCCCAACAAAGATTGAAGATGGATGATCATCCTTTCCTCATAAGCCGTGAAGTTACCGAGCCTAATGCCGGGCCTGAGATAGTTGGTCCATCTCAACCTGCAGCTCTTGCTAGCTCTCATCAACCCTGGATTGATTCGAGTTGACGAACTGATCATGAAAATTTGTGTGTGTGTGTGTGTGCGCGTGTGCGTGCGCATGAGTTATTGATCAAGAATAGGAAGTGTATACCAGTTCTGCTGGGAACCGATCTCCAGTTGCCGGGTCCATGTTTACGGATGTAGGAGAAGAGGATGATGTCTTCTTCGGATGTCCATGGACCCTTCTTCATACCGATCTCATCACAGAAAGGTTGACTCCCCATGTCTATAGCTAGCTACCTCCCTCTCTTGCTTCAATGTTTTTTCTTGCCACTATGATCAAGACTTTATATACACAGAACAAGCAAAGTGTGCATTTGCTCATGTGTTTAGTAGAAACTAATTTTTTTTTTTTTTTTCCTTTGATATGTATATATGTTGGTGGAGTGTCAAAAGCTATCAGTTAATGAGGAGCAAGCAACTGGATTGAACTTTTTGGTACCACATTATCTGCAGCGTCAAGCTCGATCGTGGCTTAACCCACATATATAATTATCGATGCCACGAACATTTTGGCATCAGTACCCGAATATCGATTTAGCTAGTTGTCTATCGACAGATTGGTAATTGATGTGCTGAGATGAAGACCTCCTTGAGGTTGGTCTATCGCTGTGACAATGTATGCATACACATGACCTAGACGTACTGAATTTATTCATTGATTTCTGAGGTTGTGGCTCTCGTACTTTCATGCTTGATCCTCATAATCTCAAATCGTGGCTCTCGTACTTTCATGCTTGATCCTCATAATCTCAAATCGTATAGTTACGCTGATATGATTCTGGCTGCAAGTTCGACCACTTGCATACGCAATATTAGGCATGACTTGGAACTATTTTTGGGAATATTCTTGATGGTAAGATTAAGAGTTGAGTGTAGAGTCATAGAGAAGTGTTACCAATTGCTGCAGATTGACAAAAACCATAACTAGTAGCAGAGAATACCTAAAAATTTCAAGATTTTTAAGCTCAATTTAGATACTGAAGAACCATGACAATCAAGTGCACTCACAATATCAGAAGACTATGGTAATGGAACTAATAGCAGTTTTTCAATTGCAAGTAGGGGTGATCATTAGTCAGTTTTGGACCTGAAGACTGAGTCGAATCTTCGGTTTCGGTTTGGAATATACTAAAAGAATTATTCGGCAGTTTCGCAGTTTCTGTTTCGATCCAAAACTGAAAACAGAATAAAACTTACACAATTATATAAATACACTCAATTCTATGTATATTTTTGTGATCCAAAACTGGTAGGCAGTTCAATATAATATTCTTACATGTGCATCTATCGATCATAGGTATAGAGAAGTATACATTAGCTATAGCTGATCTCTTTCTAGCTATGCGCCCACACATGCATGGGCAATAATATCAGACCGCTGCGTAAGAGAGTATCCATGTGTAAGTACAAATTCTTTCTTCATCAAGTTGCAGCTATCATTATGTCGATCCTTACAGAACAGCTCTTCCAAAAGAGATCGAGATACAGTGGTCCATGCATGATCGACCGATCATCAGAAAATCAGTGGTCACTGGTCCATATATATGTTTGTTCTTCCAGAAATTTACGCGAGAGAGAGAGAGAGAGAGAGAGATGTGCATGTTACTCCAATCACTGTCGATGGTGACACGAGAGAGAGAGAGAGAGAGAGAGGAAGGACTTGACCTAAACTAGTTTTTCTATTTCAAGAAAAAGAAAGGATACCGATCGATCGCCCGACCCATGCAACACTACATCGATCTAGCTAGCTAGCTCCTAGCCTCCACCAGAAGCCTGGACCATCTAAATACCAAAATTAAGCTTGCGCTTGGAAGAAGTCGACGTTTGACCACTCGTGTACTACTTTACTTACCCACATGACCCAGTACAAGGCAAGCTGTCGATCGAGGACTATAGTTAAGAAGACCTTGTGGATTCAACCCATATTCAACACGCCATTTTTTCAGCTTGACTACTTTACTTACTTTTTTTTTTTTTTTTTTTTTAAACTTACGAAAAATAAATAATGATTATAAATAGTAAAAATATATCCATAACAAATTATAATTAAATCTATAATAAATCATTATATATATATATATATATATATATATATATATATATATATATATATATATACTTGTCGCAGTCAGGAGCAGAATTAGGATTCTGGATTGGGGTGGGCTAGGTAAGATTAGGGTGGACTAGCTATGGATATACTCATATAAAAATAAAAAAAAACACAAAAACATACGAAGAAAAAAACTAAAAAAATAAATAAAAAAAATCAGCCCTTCCCCCCACCCCACCCCACCCCTAAGGTAGCCCCGCACCTGGTCGCAGTTAATGATAGCAAAGAACCCATTACATTTTGTGAAGTAGAAAATTTACTTTTGAGTTGCCCAACGTAGCAGATAGCAAAGTAGTATTCAGGCAGGGCGGAACCAGGATTAAAATTCTGGAGAAGTCGTATTGCTACATATAAAAAAATCTTAAAGTTAATTTTCATGTTATAATTGAACTTTAATAGCAAATAATATACTAAAACTCAAACAAGAATGAGTAAAAAAAAAAAAAAAATTCAATATTTTCAATTTTTTACAAAAGAGGATGCAAGAAAATATATACATAAAAGACTTTTAAAATATGTAAAATATTTAGTTAGATTCAAATAGGTCTTAATTAAAAGCATAAAGTACTACTTACTGGAACTAGCTTATTCTTTATATATTAGAGTGTCAAACTAATATATATTTTAAAATTTCAAAACAAATCTATATGGTAATTAACATTTTTTTTAAATATTGTGGGGGTCGTGGCTCCCCTTGAACTCTTAACAGATCCGTTCCCTGTATGCAGCCTTGATCGTTCAAAGAGTTTCAATTTCATACTAATGAAGTTGAAAGGAAAATTGGAAATTCTATGGGTATCAAGAACTTGTATATTCTTCATCTTGTAAATTCCATTTACTTGTTTATTTATCCTACTATAAGTAAGTAATACTTTGAAATACTAATCAACACAATTGAATAAACCTTAACAAACCAGACGGCCGGGGCGTTACGCATTTAAACTATCAACCTGTATTGGACCTAGATCACGTAAGCAATTAGTTGGTGTATTTATGAACAAGTAGCATGCATGTCTGCATCATGTATGCATACCCAGACCAGATCTGCTGTCTTACTATTTCTGTTCTATATTGTTTCCACCCTGTTACATGTAATAGAGCTGAGACAGAATATAAAACAGAAATAGTGGGAGAACAGATATGCCCTCGCATCAACCATCTCAGACTTTAAAAGCGCCACACCAGGTCTTAACCGTACGTGGAAGTAAACTAACAGAAATTTGCATTCACAACATAAAAATATACTGAAATTGCTTGGTGAACACAAAATTTGTAGTACAAATTACTAGTATATACGCACGTGCGTTGCACGTATTTCATATTACTTGAAAAAAAAATAGTTTATTAAAAGAGCAACCGACAATTTCTTAATTTTATTATAGGTGGAAATATAATAGGCAGGAGCATGAAAGTTGGGAGAAATTAAATGACGGAAATATAAAACTTTTCTCTTATCTCTTGGGTTCATGTGCCTACTTTGCATGCATGCATATTTTGTTTTATTAACTATCATTTCCCAAGTTGCCTCATGCATGCATACATACATTTAATACATATTTAATTATTGTTTTTAATGAAGGATATTTTTGGAACGAAAAATTTTCACGGTGAAGCCTAGTTTTGGCATTATATAGTAGAATAGATATTTTAAGACCCAAAATGTCCTTCCAACGACATAATAAATAGCATCAAACTTAAATATATATATATATATATATATATATATATATATATATATATATATATATATGGAGGCGGATCAAGATATCAGCCTCCGGAATCCCGCCGAAGTCCCCCCTCCCCTCCGCACCATCAGATCGAGGGGTCCGCGTGGGGCCCACATCGATCCGACGGCTAAATATTGCGGGACTCCGAAAAAAGGAACTTCTGATCTGGACCATATATATATATATATATATATATATATATATATATATATATATATATATATAACATCAGGATATGTGTGAAATTCTGGTTATTTTGTGAAGTAATAAGATCAGAAAGATTTAAACTCACAATCCTCACATATTGATGTTACTTCTTTACAATCAAATCAAAAATTCCTATCAACCATGTTGTTATAAAGACATGCATGTATATATTGCATAGTAGTTATAGTAATTATGTTAAGATAAATAGGTAGTTAATATTATTGTACATAAAATGTCTTTCAAAAGAGTAAAAAAAAGGAAACGAAAAAAAACGTACTTCCAAATGACATGACATGACGTTTTGGGACTCTTATTAAAAATTTACGGAGCAATTCCGCCATGTAAATTTCTGGTAAAGTAACGAAGATCCAGAGCTGTCAACTGCTGAAGACTCGAGTATTGTCACTGTTTACGTCTTGATATATACAAAGGTTACAAGCAAGCCGACTGCTTCCTTCCACCTGGAATTAATGTCCGCATAATGCCAAAGAACATAGGTAGAGTTATACAACAGCGTGGCACATCACGTTGGTGGTCTAGGGACCAAAATTGGGAGTCGCAACTCGTCATCATAGTCGACTACGACTTTCCAACAAACCCCTATGACAGAAAGACGACGTGCAAACGAGGGAACATCGTCATGAAGACGCTAATCGACAAGCTTGATTAAGCATGTACTAGTAGTTCAATGTTTAACTAACAAAGCCAGTAGCAACTACCAGAAATAAAAGACAAGTGACATTCAAACTGAACAAGTGAACATACAAGTACATATTCAGCTTCCTCGTTTCTCTTTTTTAACTTTTCCTTGTTTCAACAACAACAACAACAACAATTCTAGACCAGTAGGTAAGTTACTAGTGTTCAAAGAATAAGAGTAGCTGCATAAATGCATGATTGTAATTCCCTGCTCTAGCTCATCAACAGACTCATGTCATCCTCGTTTTCGCCATTTTCTTACATATGTGAAAGAATTGTTAGTATAAATATTCCAATTCTGTATTTTAGAATCTGAAAAAAATTAAATAAATAATTAAATCGAGATCGATGTTTGAACTTGGTTCAATGTCCTGAAGACAATATTTGTCCCGTACAGGTGCTTGCGGTTTAATAGCGTTAGTTTCCCAGGATACAACGATACATCTCCTCCGGTAGCAGCACTTCACACCGCAGGAACTTGTCGAAGCAATGGAGGTAGTCTCTCTCTTGGACTTGATGCTTGAATGGATGAATGAATGGATGTTTTGGATCCATGTCTCTTTTATAAAGATGAAGAGACACAAATGTAAGGACACAATGTTTGGAAGGGACACACATCTTCCGATATACACACAACCATTGAAAATATTTATTCAATAATTCCAACAATCCCCACACGAATGAATATTTGATTATGCATAATGCAAACAAAATGCAAACACAGTACAGAGAGAGAGAGAGAGAGAGAGAGAGAGAGAGAGAGATCATTTGAAAAGTTATTGTAACAGGATATGTAGCTTTTGACCTTGAACCTTCCCTTGTGAATATTTATCGAATTTACTAGCCATCCAGTGAACATGATGTCTTGAACTGTTCAGCTATTCTTGTAAACTTGTATCAATAAATATAACACAACTTCTTTCTGACCAAAATTATTTTTATTTATTTGTTCATTTTGGCCCTGAACATATGCCTGGTTTCATGAGTGTTCTTAGAGAATTCAACCTTATAATTCTCATAGAAGCGGCCCCACTTTCACACTCACATATGTGACTTTCTAATAAGAGTATCATGTTATACTCCCTTGAATTTCAAGTCATAGGAATCATTAAAAGAAACTTTACCCTAGTATTCTTTGCAGGTGACACTGTTATCTGTCATCCTAGAGAATGATATGAGTAATTAAATACTCTTAAGTGTTATTTCAGAATTTCACATAGTTAGGTTGTCCCTTTGAACCTAGATCATGGGATCTCCAGTCAACTAGGTTGGGTTTTCCTTTATGGAATTTCTTTTATCATAGGCTTCAAGCCCATTCCCCTCGATGACTTATAAACTTGCTCACTTGTCAAACTTTTAGTTAGTGTATCCGCAAGATTTTTCTTTGATTTTACGTAATCAATCATGATTATGCCATTTGAGAGAAGTTGCCTAATGATATTGTGACGTCTCATGACGTATCTTAATTTACTGTTATAAATATGACTCTGTGCCCTACCGATAGCGGATTGACTATCAAAATATATACAAATTGCTAGTACGGATTTTGGCTATATTGGAATGTCCTCCAAGAAGTTTCGAAGCCACTCTGCTTCTTCACTTGCTTTATCGAGAGCTATGAATTCAGATTCCATAGTTGATCTTGATATGCATGTTTGTTTTGAGGACTTCCACGATATTGCTGCACCTCCAAGTATAAAGACATATCCACTTGTGGATTTTGAGTCTTTAGTATCAGATATCCAATTTGCATCACTGTACCCTTCGAGTACAGCTAGATATTTAGTATAGTGCAATCCATAATCTTTGGTATATCTTGGATATCTAAGTACTCTAATGATTACCTTCCAATGATTTTCTTCTTGATTACGCGTATATGTACTCAGTTTGTTAACTGATTGAGCTATGTCTGGTCGCGTACAATTCGTGACATACATTAGGCTCCCAATTATGCGAGAATATTTCACTTGTGAAATACTTTCTCCGGTATTCTTCATTAAATGAAGATTTAGATCTACTGGAGATTTTGCAATATTATTATTGTTTTGATTATATTTCTCTAAGATCTTTTCAATGTAATGAGATTGAGATAATATCTTCCCATCTGGCGTTTTGAAAATCTTAATTTCTAATATAACATCTGCAACTCCCAATTTTTTATATCAAAGTTTTTTATTAAGATCTTCTTTGTATCCTGGATCATGTTATGGTTATTGTCTATTATCAACATATCATCCACATATTGGCATATAATGACATATCCAGTTTGTGTGTTTTTAGAATATACACATTTGTCACACTCGTTAATTTTGAATCCATTTGACATCATTACATTGTCAAACTTTTGGTGCCACAGTTTAGGTGCTTGTTTAAGTTCATATAGAAACTTAACTAGTTTGCACACCTTTCTTTCGTTACCTGCTACTATGAATCCTTCTGGTTGATTCATGTAGATTTTTTTCTTCTAAGTCAACATTTAGAAAGATAGTCTTTACATCCATTTGATGTATTTCAAGATTGTACAATGCTGCAATTGCAATTAACATCCAAATTGATGTTATTCTAATTATTAGTGAATGTGTCAAAATAATCAATTTTTTGTTTTTGATTATATCATTTGACAACCAGTCTTGCTTTATATTTATCAATAGTTCCATCAGCTTTCATCTTCCTCTTGAATATCCACTTGCAGTCTAATGGGTGTAAGGGCTTACACCCTGGAGGAAGATCAACCAATTCTCATATATGGTTTTGCATGATGGACTCTATTTCACTATTGATATCTTCTTTCCAAAGTGGACTCTCAGGTGTAGACATTGCTTCTTTGAAAGTTTGAGGTCCATTTTCTAACATAAATGTTAGAAATTCAGGCCCAAATGACTTCGATGTTCTAGATCTCTTACTACGTCTAGGCTCATCTTCCTTATCTGCAAATTCATTATATGCATTATTTTGACCATCATGTCTAATATCATAATAATTTCTTTTTAATGTTTCTCTTTTATTTATCTTTTTACATGGAAAGATATTCTCAAAGAATGAGGCATTCCTATATTCAATAATTGTATTATTATGTATCTCCGAAATGTCTGACTTATGTACGAGAAACTGATAAGCATAACTGTGTTATGCATATCCTATAAGTATGCCATCGAAGGTCTTAGGACCAATCTTGACCTTTTTAAGCAACAAAATTGCTACTTTTGCAAGGCATCCCCACACTTTGAGGTATTTATAGGAAGATTTTTTCCTTTCCATAATTCATATGGAGTCATATCACTCAATAATAGAGAATTCATCATTTCTTTAATAGTCCAATTTTTCAGTTCATCAATTCCATTAGAATGTGGTGAATATGGGTGCAGTGGTTTGGTGGATAATTTCATGTTCTGCACAGAATCCTGCAAATGGTTCTTCATATTCACCACCTCTATCACTTTTAAGAACTTTAATTTTTCGATTAAAGTTGATTTTCTACTTCAGATTTGTATTGCTTGAACATATCTATTGCCTCATCTTTTGATTTCATATGATACACATAGCAATATCGAGTACTGTCATCGATGAATGTGATAAAGTACTTCTTCCCATTTCTAGTTTGTATGCCTTTTAGATCGCATACATCTGTATAAATTAAATCCAACGGTTCTATATCTTTGCTTCTACATATATTTTACACTTATGATTTGAATCTATTGCATATCTGGAAATTAAGTTCATGTTCATTAGTTTTCTGATTAAATCATAATTAACATGACCTAATCTACCATGCCACATATGAGAGGACTCAACAATATAAGAAGAATTAATTATCTTATTAGGCATAACAGTTATTACATTCATTTTGAAGAGGCCCTCCTTGAGGTAACCCCTCCCCACATAAATCTCACTCTTGGTGAGTACAAATTTGTCATTCAAATATCAACTTAAATGCATGCTTGCTTAACATAGACCCGGAAATCAGATTCTTCCGAATATCATGAATGCGTAGAACATTGTTAAGCTTCAATTCCTTTTCCGACGTTATTTTCAGAATGATCGTCCCATGTCCTTCAACCTTTGAAGATGTAGAATTTTCCATAAAAAAATGTTCGCCTTGGTCGACGCTTTGGTAGGTGCTGAACATGGCCTTTTTAGCTCAGATGTGACGGGTAGCCCCAGTATCAACCCACCACTCCCTTGGGTTGCTTCCTACCATGTTCACCTCAGAGACAACAGTCGCCAGGACCATATCTTCAACACCCTTGGCCAATTGCTCATCTTCAGTCATATGAGCCTGGTGGGGACGTCCCTTGTTCTTGTTACCGATGTTGTTGTTGTAGTTGCGGCTATTTCTTTGAACTTTTTGTAGTTCCATTGACCGGAGTAGTTCCCTTGAACGGAGCTTCCAATATGCTTGCGCTTTTTTTTTCTTGTCCTGTCTCCAAGACATTTGCCCTGGCTTCTATAGAAGAGTTTTATCAGTACTTCTATTGTTCTCTTCTATTTTAAGCCTGACAATTAGATCTGCCAGTGGCATATCCTTACGTTTATGTTTTAGATAGTTCTTATAATCCTTCCATAAAGGTGAAAGTTTCTCAATTACAGAAGCTACCTGAAACTGTTCACATAAGGCCATACCTTCAGCAACCAGTTCATGGAAGATACATTGCAGATCATCAACCTGACTTGCCACAGTTCTGGAGTTAACCAAGCGGTAGTCTAGAAATTTTTCTACTACAAATTTCTTAGACCCTCCATCATCTGCTTTGTATTTCTTGTCCAGGACATCCCAGACCTCTTTTGTAGTCTTTAGTGGACTGTAGACATTCCATAAATGATTGTCCAGTCCACTTAATATATGGTTCCTGCACAAGAAGTCTGCATTTTTTTATTTTTTAATATTTGCAATAATATTGTTGTCAGTTTCACCTTCTTGCAGAACAATGACTGTTTCATTTAGAATCTTTGCCCGATTCAAGGTTGTTAAATAAAACAACATCTTTTGTTGCCAACGCTTGAAGTCAGTTCCATTTAACTTTTCTGATTTCTCTCCTTGTCCGATATGAACATGAGCAGTAGTAATCATCATAGTGTTCTCAACAGTTGCCGGTTGTCATTTTGTCTGTTACAATAAAGTAGTACAGACCAATAAGTAAGAAGTATAAATTTTTTGAATGGAGAAGTGTTATGTTGTGTTCTAGTTTAGAAGAACAAATCGGAACCAATATTAAGAATCTGAAGAAAACAAATTCAGATTTCAAAAACAAATTGTTTCTAATATTATAATAACCATATTATGTTATAGTTACTTCTAACTTGTTATATAACATGAAGCACTACAAACAGAACATTTGTTATATAACAAACATGAAACACTACAAACAGAAGTGCTATTAAGTTGTTATTACATAACGGAACTCTTGTTATAGAATACGGTATTTAATAAGTGGAAATTAAAATCAAACAAGAGAACTATGAACTAACAACAGTACGAGTTTAATGCCAAACCAATTATACAATTAAACCGTAATTGACGAATTTCTGAACTCAAAACAACCAATTAATGACTTTCTAGCAGAGTAAAAGTTATCAGAACAAAAAAAAATGTGTGGTAGGAAAAAAAAAATGTAAAGTTGAAAAACTATTCATGAGCACAATTCAGATTATTCCTGCTTTAGTGGGATCAAAACTGAGGACTTTTGACTTTCTAAACAATAATAGAGACTAGAGAAAGTTATCTCAAGATCATCATTCATTCTTCAGAAAACTAATATTTGATCAATAAAATAATCTGACTAATCTGAAAACTTAGAACCAAGTATGAAGAACTGAGAACAGAATAGAGTGTAACGTAAGGGAAACAAAATACAAACCACTTGATGAATATACGGTTCTGTTTGACTCAAGAACTGAACACAGAGTAAATATTCTAACTCTGTATTTTAGTATCTGAGAAAAAATAAATAAATAAATAAATAAATAATCTAATCGATCGAGGTTTGAATTTGATTTAATGTTCTTAAAACAATATTCGTCCCGCACATGAGCTTACGATTTAATGTCATTAATCTTCTAGAATATAACTGTACTTTTCCTCCGGTAGCAATAATTCACACCGCATAATTATCGAAGCAATGTAGGTAGTCTCTTTCTCTTGGACTTGATACTTGAATGGATGAATGAATGAATGTTTTGGATCCATGTCTTTTTTATAAAGATGAAGAGATACAAATGTAAGGACACAATATTTGAAAGAGACACACCTCTTCCAACATACACACAACCATTGAAAATATTTATTCAATAATTCCAACAAGAATTGCCAAAAACAAATTTGTTAGTAGTGCTATATACGTATGTGAGTGCACCAGTCCCAACAATGTTAGGATTCGAGTTTGATTGTACAGAACGAATTAACTCTTGTTTCTTTACTTCCACATGGATGAGAAAATAGAAAGGTGGAGACTATATAAGTGAACTCGTCAGTAAACTCTTTCCGAGTGGGGGATAATAATTTTTTAAAGAAAGTGTCGACATACAGATACGTCTCAAAGTCATTTTTGTTATATCTCTATTATTTTCACTAACAATTTTAGAAACTTATTTCCATGCTACTATGTAGATTGAGATAAGCATGATTTCAATCAAAGTAATGAACCAGGACTTCATCAAACATAATGTGGCAACAACTTCACTTGTTAACAAGGCAAGATGATGTTTCTGCTTACTACCATGGAATTGTCCTGTATCCTGAGTCCAGACTTGGTGATTCTTGCTGAACCAAAAAAATGTGATTTTGAAGACACAAAGAAGACTCGTGCAAAACATAAAGAAGATACACTGCTATGTCGTGGTCACATTCTAAATGCTCCCTCGAATCACATGTATGACTTTTACAAGGAGATGAAAACATTACAAATCTGAATGTACTACAAAATAATTAAATACAAGTAGAAGGTACAAACAAGTTTTTTATTGTTAAATACTTTGATTTTCAAATGGAAGATGGGAAATACTTAGTCAAATACATGAAGTACAAGACATTCTACATAAAATTAGTACTTTTGACATTAAACTTCTTGAGTTATTTTAAGTTGGTGCTATCATAGCAAAACTTTCATCGTCTTGGAGTAACTAAAGGAAGATTCTACAAAATAGAGAACTTTACATTTGGAACAGATTCAAAAGCATCCATCTTTGTATTGAAGAAAATTCTCGCAATCGTGAGAAAAACGGAATTATGTCCAGAACAGATGTCCAAGTTGTGAAAAAAAAAGTAACAGGAATCGTTCCTTCCATGGAATGGCTCCCACATTCAACAAAAAAGAACAAAAATAGCAAGTGCTACAATTGTGGCAACCATGGTCATTATGCAAAGGAGTGTCGTGCTCCAAAAAGAAGGTATCCTGGCCATGGTGATCGAGATTAATATGGCAGCTACTTTTGATGGGTGGTAGTTTGATTCTGGAGCAACCGTCTATGTCTACAAGGACAAGTCGTTGTTCAAAACCTATGAAGCTGTCAACAATGGCCAAGAGGTACAATGGGAGATCATAATTTGGCTCAAGTTGCTAGAAAAGTAAGTGTTGTCATGGACTTCTTTACTGAAATATTTTTTTACTCTTGTTAATGTTCTTCATGTTCAAAACATTAGAAAAACTTGATCTCTGTTGACCTTGTGTTCAAGAGAGTATTTTATGTTGTCTTTAAGATAGATAAGGTTATTCTAATAAAAAATGGAATGTCTGTTGGAAATAAATATGTGATGGGAACGGGGTCCATCCCCATGATGAACCAATATGGATTTGATCCATGAAAATCGGTCACCCATGGTTGGGTTCGGCCAAGTACTTGGCCATTTTTCTGGGTGCAGTTTCTGTGACTAGATACAGTTTTGGGAGCCGTTTTCGGAGCTGTTGCAGGCATAATTAGGCTCGGTCTTCAACGCAAAAGTTGTTGGAAAAAGTTTTTTCTTTCTTTCCAGCTTTGAACCAGATCATTCTGAGGTGTATTGAAGAAGTTATGGCTCTCGAAAGTAGGCTATCTGTTCATATTCTGCATGTATTCATCTTGCATGCAATAATGATGTATTGCCTTTCTCTATGCATTGGAAGATGGAAGGACTAATCTTGGGAGATGAAAGGGCTGCCCTTTGGACTTCTCCATACATAGAGTGGTGTACCCAAGAGGCTTATCCTCCTTATAAATAGAGGGGAGATGGTGAAGGTTAGAACAAAAAAAACTTGTAATCCTCACCCTTGTAATTCTTTTCAAGTGAGTTTGAGAGATAGTGATCCTCAAGTGAAGTTGTACCAACTTGAGAGAAGAGCTCTTTGTAATCTTTCATTTGATTATAGTGAAAAAGGCGAAGAAGGAGCGGGTGAGGACGTAGGCTCAAATTGAGCCGAACCTCGGTAAATCTTGTGTGTGTATCTCTCTTATTTTTTGCTTCTCTTCCATTTCTATTTAATATTCTCATCTCATCACAAAGACGGAAAAGGTCTTATTTTTCCCAACAGTGGTATCAGAGCCAGGTTGCTAATCTTCTTGTGTTAAGATGGAGACTCCCATCGGCGGCGTTCGTATGATTAGCTTGAATGGCCGCAATTGGATGATATGGAAGGCGAAGATGATGGACCTTCTCTATTGCAAGGACCTCTATGCACCGGTTGAAGGAGTATCTTCCAAGCCGGAGTATATGACGGCAGAAGATTGGAAGAAGCTCGACCGGAAGACCATTGGCACCATTCGACAATGGGTGGATGACACCGTATTCCACCATGTGTCAAATGAGACTTCGGCGAATAGCTTGTGGAAGAAACTTGAAGATCTCTACGAGAGGAAGACCGCCGGCAACAAAGCTTTCTTGATTCGGAAGCTTGTCAATCTCAAGTTCAAATAAGGTGACTCTATATCTGAACATCTAAATGAAATTCAAAGTATTGTGAATCAACTTGTAGCCATGAAGATGGTGTTGGACGACGAGCTTCAAGCCCTTCTCTTGCTTAGCTCGTTGCCAGACAGTTGGGAGACTCTGGTGGTGTCTCTTAGCAACTCAGCACCTGACGGAGTTGTATCCATGAACCAAGTTACAAGCAGCCTCTTGAATGAAGAAATTCGAAGAAAGTCATCCGGATCCTCCTATTCTCATGCTCTTGTTACCGAGAATAGGGGGAGGAGCAAAAGCCGATATCCTCAGAACCGTGACAAGTCAAGAGGGAAATCAAAGGCTAGAAAGGACATCAGTTGCTATCACTGCGGGAAGAGTGGACACATAAAACGGGAATGCCGCAAGCTCAAGCGAGAACAAAAGGAAGGAAGGACCAATGAGAAGCAAGAAAAGACTGAAAGTGCAGCCGTTGCCATTGACAATAAAATTGTGCTTTTCTCGGCATGTGAAGAAGACTGTACAAATCTCACTTGCCAAGACTCGGAATGGGTGATTGATTCTGGTGCCTCCTACCATGCTACTCCCCGGAAGGACTACTTCACTTTGCTTCGTGAAGGTAACCTTGGGACGGTAAAAATGGGTAACAAAAACTCTTCTCAAATTCTTGGCATTGGAAATATTTGTGTTACCACTAACATTGGAACAAAGATGGTTCTAAAAGATGTTAGATTTGTGCCCGATCTTCGTCTTAATCTTCTCTCCACCGGCAAGCTTGATGAAGAAGGATACACAAGCAACTTTGATAAAGGATGTTGGAAGCTTACCAAAGGTTCACTTGTACTTGCGAGAGGAAAGAAGTGTTGCACTCTCTACAAAACTCAGTTCCACTTGGAGAATGATGGACTTGGAACAGTGGAAGGTACCTCTATGGATTTGTGGCACAAGCGGCTTGGCCACATGAGCGAGAAAGGACTACAAACTCTCGCAAGGCGGCAACTACTTCCATCCATGCAAGGTATATCATTATCCCACTGTGATCATTGCTTAATTGGAAAACAACATCGGGTAGCTTTTGTTAAAAACTATAACAAAAAGGAAACCGGCATATTGGACTTAGTCTACTCGGACGTATGCGGACCCATAAATGTAAAAACCTTTAGTGGTGTCTCCTACTTTGTGACCTTCATTGATGATGCATCTAGAAAAGTATGGGTGTATGTCCTAAAAGCCAAAGATCAAGTCTTTGAAGTTTTCAAAGATTTTCATATCAAAGTTGAAAGAGAAACCGGAAAGCTCTTGAAGTGTATTCACACGGATAATGGTGGTGAGTATACTTCAAGGATGTTTGAAGACTATTGCTCTAAATATGGCAGTAGACACCAAAAGTCTGTCCCACACACACCACAACACAATGGGGTTGCAGAAAGAATGAACCGCACAATTGTGGAAAGAATAAGGAGTATGTTATCCTTAGCTAAATTACCAAAAATATTTTGGGGAGAAGCAGTACGAACAGCCTGCTACTTGATAAATTTGTCCCCCTCAGTTCCTTTGGATGGAGATATTCCTGAAAGGGTTTGGAGTGGAAAGGATATTTCCTATTCTCACTTGCGTGTGTTCGGGTGCAAAGCATTTGTGCATGTACCTAAGGAGAAAAGAATAAAACTTGATGACAAATCCATTCCATGCATCTTCTTGGGATATGGAAATGATGAATTTGGATATAGGTTGTGGGATCCTAAAAACAAGAAAATTGTAAGGAGCAGGGATGTTGTATTTTGTGAAGATAAAGCACTTACTGATTTTGAAAAAGAAGAGGAGCCACAAAACACTCACATCGTCCCAGATCCAATCTCCACACCGGTTGTTTTACCTTCTCCTATGTTAGAAAATAATGATTTTCAAGATGTGCAGGAAGAAGAAGAAATTACAGGTTCCCCAGGTTTTGATCAGGGGGAGCATGAACATGCAGAGCCACCTCATATGGATCAGCTACAAGCACCTCAGTTGAGACGGTCGGATAGAGATCGACAACCCTCAACCAGATATCCTACTTCAGAATATACTATGGTGACAGATGCAGGTGAACCAGAAAATTTCCATGAAGCACAAGTACATGAAGATCATACCAAGTGGAAGAAAGCCATGCAAGAGGAGATGGATTCCTTGCATAAGAACCACACTTATGACTTGGTGGAGCTACCGAAGAACAGAAAAGCCTTAAAGAACAAATGGGTGTTCAAAATCAAGAATGAAGGAAATGACCAAGTCAAGTACAAAGCTCGCCTCGTGGTGAAAGGTTTCAGTCAGAAGCAAGGTATTGATTATGAAGAAATATTTTCTCCTGTTGTAAAGATGTCTTCTATTCGGGTTATTCTTGGTCTTGTCGCTTCTCAAGATCTTGAAGTTGAGCAGTTAGATGTGAAGACTGCATTCCTCCATGGTGATTTGGCAGAGGAAATCTATATGGAGCAGCCAGAGGGTTTCAAGGTAAAAGGCAAAGAACAGTTGGTTTGCAAATTAAAGAAAAGCTTGTACGGGCTCAAGCAGGCACCGTGACAGTGGTATAAAAGGTTTGATTCTTTTATGCTTGACCATGGGTATAAAAGAACATCTGCAGATCATTGTGTTTATATCCAAAAGTTCTCTGATGATGATTTCATTATTCTCTCTCTATATGTTGACGATATGCTTATTGTTGGAAAAGATATGTCTAAAATTGACAGGTTGAAGAAAGAGCTGAGGAAGTCCTTTGACATGAAGGACTTAGGAGCGGCACAACATATATTGGGAATAAAAATCTCTCGGGACAGAAATGCGAAAAAGTTATGGCTATCGCAAGAAAGATACATTGAACGTGTTCTGGAGAAGTTTAATATGTGAACTCCAAGCCGGTCAGCATACCGCTAGCAGCTCATTTTAAGCTAAGCTCACAACAAAGTCCTTCAAGAGAGAAGGAGAAGGAGGAGATGAGGAGCATTCCATTTGCCTCAGCCGTCGGAAGCTTGATGTACTCCATGGTTTGTACAAGATCCGACATAGCACATGCAGTTGGTGTGGTAAGCCGTTTTCTTGCCAATCCGGGTAAAGAACATTGGGAAGCAGTAAAATGGATCCTAAGATATCTTAGAGGAAATTCTAAATATTCTTTATGTTTTGGAGATGGCAGACCTATCTTGGAGGGTTTCACTGATTCTGATATGGCAGGTGACTTGGACAAAAGAAAGTTCACATCTGGATACTTATTTATCTTTGCAGGGGGAGCCGTATCATGGCAATCAAAGCTGCAAAAGTGTATCGCTCTATCCACCACAGAAGCTGAATATATCGCTGCCACAGAAGCTAGCAAGGAGCTCTTGTGGATGAAGAACTTCCTAAAGGAGTTATCGCTCAAGCAAGAGAAGTACACTCTTTACTGTGACAGTCAGAGCGCCATCGACTTGAGTAGAAACGCTACATATCACTCAAGGACAAAGCACATCGACGTACGCCATCACTGGATCCGAGATGCTTTGGAGAATCAACTGATGCACATTAAGAAGGTTGATACAAGCCAAAATCCGTCGGACATGATGACGAAGCCTATACCAAAAGAGAAGCATGACTTCTGCCGAAGGAAGGCAGGTATGACTACTGTTTGAAAACCTCTCTCCTCATGTGGATGGAGGGGGAGATTGATGGGAACGGGGTCCATCTCCATGATGAACCAATATGGATTTGATCCATGAAAATCGGTCACCCATGGTTGGGTTCGGCCAAGTACTTAGCCATTTTTCTGGGTGCAGTTTCTGTGACTAGATACAGTTTTGGGAGCCGTTTTCGGAGCTGTTGCAGGCATAATTAGGCTCGGTCTTCAACGCAAAAGTTGTTGGAAAAAGTTTTCTCTTTCTTTCCAGCTTTGAACCAGATCATTCTGAGGTGTATTGAAGAAGTTATGGCTCTCGAAAGTAGGCTATCTGTTCATATTCTGCATGTATTCATCTTGCATGCAATAATGATGTATTGCCTTTCTCTATGCATTGGAAGATGGAAGGACTAATCTTGGGAGATGAAAGGGCTGCCCTTTGGACTTCTCCATACATAGAGTGGTGTACCCAAGAGGCTTATCCTCCTTATAAATAGAGGGGAGATGGTGAAGGTTAGAACAAAAAAAAACTTGTAATCCTCACACTTGTAATTCTTTTCAAGTGAGTTTGAGAGATAGTGATCCTCAAGTGAAGTTGTACCAACTTGAGAGGAGCTCTTTGTAATCTTTCATTTGATCATAGTGAAAAAGGCGAAGAAGGAGCGGGTGAGGACGTAGGCTCAAATTGAGCCGAACCTCGGTAAATCTTGTGTGTGTATCTCTCTTATTTTTTGCTTCTCTTCCATTTCTATTTTATATTCTCATCTCATCACAAAGACGAGAAAGGTCTTGTTTTTCCCAACAATATGGTTGTAATGGAACATACAAGCTAAATATCAATAAAGTTGCTTCTACTTATATCGTTGAGTCTTTTGATTTTTGACATGAGAGATTAGCACATTTAAATTATAAATTCATTACAAACATGAGTAAGCTAGGTTTAATTAACTATAAAAGGACTGTTTGTGACAAATGTCAAATATGTGCACAAGCCAAAATTATAAAGAAACCATTTCCTAGAGTGTAAACTCCCTCGACCAGATTTCAGTAATTTAGGATTAATTTTGACTAATTAGAATTTGTGCAACTTTTTAAAATTTTATTTATTATATAATCAATTGATTGTGTACCTTTTTATTACACAATTAATTAGGGCATCACACTAGCTGTTAACCCTAAACAAATTTCACATCCCTGCCCTAGACTTGTTAGACTACTTTTTCTGTATTTTGTGCAACTTCCAGAAACCTCGTTTGATGCTTCGTTTTAGTCGCACAAATATCGTTACAAACGTATATAATTATTTCCTATTTAATTTTCTGCTCTTTATCCATCTCTGTACCCTTAGAGATTTGAGGACCAGTAGGCACCTGATTGCCCAACCAAAATACGATAATATTCTACTCTAATTATACTTCAATTATCGTTTTGACACCGTAGAAAAATTATGACCCTAACAGCCTCAAAATAATTAGTGAACACCGTGCGCAGTATTTATTAAATAATAAATACGATGACTGTATCACCTGCAATATCAGACCCTGCCTCTGCCCAGACTCACCCTATACTGTCTAAAACATTTTCCCCAGCTATTTTCCCTCATTTCTATATAATTTAGAATTTCGGGAAATCAGTATTTGAAATTTGGTAAATTACAAAATTACGCAAAATACAAATTTTATGCATTTATGCAATTATTGAAAAGTTAGGGTTTTTGTGCAAAATTGCATACTAGGTGGCCTAATCCTATTGGCTAGACCATAGATGTGTGGAACCCACCCATAATTTCCAGAAAAATCTGCTGGAAATATCTCCAAAATATCAAATTACCAAAATACCCCTAAAGTTGCCAATAATTACAGAAATGCCATTAGGCAAAACCCTATATAAACCATAGTATTCTCTCCATTCAAACCCATCCCACCACCTCCACGGCCACCCTCCGCCCACCGGACCGCCGCCGAACCCGTCGCCACTCCCCTCCCCTTCCCTCCGACCACTGCCACCCACCTCCGGCCGGCCGCTCCGCCGTGGCCAGCCTCCACAGCACCATCCCGACCACCACCTTCACAGCACCACCACCACTCCCATTCACTTCCCCCGCCGCCTCCGGCCGTCGCCGACCACCGCCACCCTACCCAAACCCTTCGCCCCGACCTCCTCTACCTACCACCACCACCTCGCCTCCCCACGACGCCACCTCCGGCCGCCCTAGCCCCCGCAGCAGCCACCACCCCTAACCCTAGCTACTGCCCCTCCTCCCTCCGACGGCCTCCAGCCACCACCACCGCCGTCGTGGACCTCCGCCACCACCACCGTCCTCACCGCCACTCCTCCCTCCACCTTTCCCTCACCCTGCCCGGCCACCCCCGCCGCTCCTCCGCCGCCGGCAGCCCCCGCAAGTTGCTGCTGCTGCTGTCAGTAGCCACTACTACTGTTGCTGCTCCTCCGGCCGCCTCCGGCCAGCTCCGCCGCCGTCCTTCCGCCGGCGACACCGTGTGGGACCCCTCCTGCCACCTGTAAGGTATAATACACCTATACTATACAAAAATACATGAATAAATCCTAATACATGTCTATGTATACATATATATGTATATATGTATATTAATTATATATATATATTAATATATATATATTAATATATTGAATATATATGTAATATTATATAATATATACTGTAATTATACAGTATATATACTGTATTTATATTTTCAGTATTTTATATATATAATGTATATATATGTATGATATTATACTGTATATATATTATATATATATCTATATATATTCTATACATATATATACCTATATATGTATATATGTATATGTATATACATATATGTATATTATATGCTATATTATATTATGTAAAATTACTAAATAGGTATCTATGTACTTATATTTTTTAATATATATATTTATATGATATGTATATATAATATGCTATTATATACTATGCATTTTGGTTTATTTATTTTTTCTGCATTTAAAAATTCCTGCACTTATATTATATATATATATCTATATATATATATATATATATTATCTATATGTATATATATTAAATACCAGCTGGATAATACAGCTTATTATAAATATGTAAATTTACATTTTTGCAATGTTTTTATCTATATTATATATACTATATATAATACCAGCTGGATAATACAGCTTAATTATATATATATTATATTTCAATTCTACAAATGTTATTTCAATTTATTTAATAGTAAATATATTGTGCTGGATATTACAGCCTAATTATATATTATTCAGTGGTCGTATATAGACCCTAATAATATTTAATACAGCACATATATACGTATTAAAATCTGCACTGTCTTTTAAATTTACCTAAATATATATCTATCAGTGGATATACCCTGAATATATATGTATTTAAATTCTGCCCTGTCATTTCAATTTATCTATATTATTATATATCAGAGGATACACCCTGATAAATACTATATTATTTATCGCAGTGGATATACCCTGCTACTATATATATTATTGCCTGCATTTATCTGTTCTATATATATATACTATTATATATATTATATCTATGCCTACTAAATATATATATCTATACTATATATATGTATATATATATATGTTTTATATTACAGCCTGGATATTCACGAAACCTATCTGTTTTAACAGAAACCAACTTCAGCACAGCTAGTGACCCCCTGTCACCAGCACCTTCACAACTGACTGTAAAATCATGGTTTTAACACTATCAGGGAGTAGGCAAGTATACCTTGCCAAGTATTGTTTAAATTAAATTGTTGATATCTACTTTGTTCTGAAATTCATATACCATGATCACCTGAGACTGCCTTGGGTACAGTCAACTGTTATGTTGACATGATATTACAGACTCTCCAACAGCTGAGAGAATATCCTAATATATTCTCCTAGACCCTATCACGAGAACACGCAACATGGTTGCATTTACATATATGGATGTGAGCTACGTATTTGGTTAGCTATACGTCGTCCCCAATATCAGACGCAGCAGACGACGGGGCCTTACCAGAAGAGGGAGCTCCCGACTTGTCACTTTTGTGGCAAGAAGGGGCATTTTGCCAATGACTGTAGAAAGAAGCTGGGATTATGCCTGCTATGTGGAGCTAAAAATCATATGGCCAAAGACTGCCCACAACGTAGAGATGCAGCACCTCAACAAGGGCAGAAGCCAGGAGCACAAGCTCAGAAGATGCTTCCCTCCACATCAGGAGGATATCAGAGAGGAGCACCTCTGCCTACTCAGGAGACCCAGTTCAAGGCCAGACAACAAGCCGGAGGACAAAGGCAGGGACAAGCCTTTGCGTTAGCTGCTATTGCAGAAGAACCTGAAGGGGAAACTATAACAGGTACCATTTTAGTTGCATCATTACCTGCAACTGTATTATTCGATTCTGGGGCTACTTTGTCTTTCATATCCAGTAGTTTCATAGCCATGCACAAGCTATCCACTTCCCCGCTACCCAAGTGTTGGAAAATACTTACTGGAGGAGGTATTGTTCCAGTTACCAACATTATCGAAACCTGTCCGGTAGTTGTTTGTAGTAGAGGACTAAGAGCGCGATTTTTGGTACTTCCAATGCCAAATTTCGATGTTGTCTTAGGCATGGACTGGCTAAGCCAGAATAATGCTGTCCTAGACTGCCGAAAGGGTAGTGTTATCTTTAGACCCCCAGATCACCAAGAGTTCGAATATGTCCGTGGAACCATCGAGCAAGGAGTAGGCCAGACTCCTAGAGCTTACATGGCGATGGAGACAGCACTTCCCTCAATTGTAGCAGAGTTCGAGGACGTATTTCCAGAAGAATTGCCAGGCCTACCGCCTGACAGAGAAGTGGAGTTCATTATTGAGCTGATACCCGGAGCTGCACCAGTATCCTCCAATGTATACCGACTGGCAAAGAAGGAGCTTGACGAGCTGAAGCTTCAACTGGAGGAACTACAGATCAAGGGATTTGTTCGTCCTAGTGCATCACCCTGGGGAGCACCAGTGTTGTTTGTACCAAAGAAGGACGGAACATATCGCATGTGCATTGATTACAGAGCCCTCAACGCTCTGACAATCAAAAACAAGTACCCCTTGCCGAGAATTGACGACCTGTTCGATCAACTAACAGGAGCCGTGGTATTCTCGAAGATAGACTTGAGATCAGGCTATCATCAGGTCAAGGTACGGAGGGAAGATATTCCAAAAACAGCATTCAGGACTCGTTATGGTCATTACGAGTTCCTAGTGATGCCTTTTGGACTAACTAATGCACCTGCCGTATTCATGAATCTGATGAACAGAGTCTTCCACCAATATCTGGACCAGTTCGTGGTAGTCTTCATCGACGACATTCTGGTGTATTCAAAAAGCCACGAGGAGCATGAAGAGCACTTAAGGTTGGTATTAGAGACGCTGAGACGGGAGAGCCTTTATGCTAAGATGAGCAAGTGTGAATTCTTCCTGGACCGTGTCGCATTTCTTGGATACGTTATCACAGGAGAAGGCATCTCGGTAGACCCAGCAAAGATCTTATCTGTTGAGACGTGGCCAACCCCGACCAATGTCTCAGAGGTGAGAAGCTTTCTAGGACTTGTCGGATATTACCGGAGGTTCGTAGAAAACTTTGCAAGAATCGCGGAGCCGATTACCCGTCTTACTCGCAAGGAGCAGGAGTTCATATGGACTGAAGATTGCCAGACAGCTTTTGATGACTTGAAGAAGCGTCTGACTACAGCTCCTATCTTGACTATACCATCTGGATCCGGAGGTTTCGTCATATATAGCGATGCATCCGGAAAAGGATTTGGTTGTGTCTTAATGCAACATGGGAAGGTTGTAGCTTATGCCTCAAGACAGTTGAGGACTCATGAGAAGAATTACCCCACTCACGATCTGGAGCTTGCCGCAGTCATCTTCGCCCTGAAGCTATGGAGACACTATCTATATGGCGAAAGAGTGGAGATATTCACCGATCATAAAAGTTTGAAGTACGTCTACACCCAGAAGGACCTAAATCTGAGACAAAGATGATGGCTCGAAGTGATGGCGGATTTCAAAATTGATCTACAGTACCATCCAGGGAAAGCTAATATGGTGGCAGATGCTCTAAGCAGAAGACCCTCGGCATTCTTTATGATCACCCAACCAGGTCTTCTGAGAGATCTAGAAAATTTGGGAATAGAGGTCATTATGCCAGGACTTGATGGCCAATTATCAAACTATCAGCTGCAATCAACCTTGGTAGAAAGAATCAAAACTACTCTACCAACAGATGCAAGATTTCAGAGGCTTCGACAAAGAACAGAAGCTGGAATTCAGACAGGATGTCGCATACACGAAGATGGGACTCTAAGATGTGGTGATCGTCTTTATGTTCCAAATGGAGAACTTCGTAATGAGCTGATGTCAGAAGCTCATAGCTCAACATACTCTATACATCCAGGAGGCACAAAGATGTACAGAGATCTGCGACAATATTACTGGTGGCATGGAATGAAGTGGGAGATAGCACGCTTTGTGGCCAAATGCCTGGTGTGTCAGCAGGTCAAGGCTGAGCATCAGAGATCTGCCGGTCTACTTCAACCCCTCCCAATACCCGAGTGGAAATGGGAACACATTACGATGGACTTTGTTACGGGCTTCCCAAGAAGTCCTAGTGGTCGTAATGCTGTATGGGTAATCGTAGATAGACTCACAAAGGCTGCTCATTTCCTACCTTTTAGAGTTGGACAATCTACAGAAGTCTTGGCGGACATGTACATGAAGGAGATAGTGCGTCTGCATGGAGTGCCAGTCAGCATAGTATCTGACAGAGATACGAGATTTACATCTTACTTTTGGCGAAGTATGCAATAAAGTCTTGGTACCCGCCTCAAGTTCAGCACCTCGTATCACCCACAAACAGATGGCCAATCAGAACGTACCATCCAGACACTCGAAGATATGCTGAGAGCCTGCATGCTTGATTTTAGCGGATCATGGGAAGATCATCTACACCTGGTGGAATTTTCCTACAACAACAGCTATCAAGCGAGCATTCAAATGGCTCCCTTTGAAGCTTTGTATGGAAGAAAATGTCGTTCCCCAGTATGCTGGAGCGATGTTGGCGAGAGACAGATCTTGGGACCAGAACTGATTATTCGTACGGTGGAGAAAGTAAAGAAGATCCAGGGACACCTACGAGCTGCACAAGACAGGCAGAAGCACTGGGCCAACATTCATCGCCGACCTCTAGAGTTCCAAGTAGGGGAGCATGTGTTCTTAAAGATCTCACCTACTAGAGGAACTATCAGATTTGGAGGAAGAGGGAAGCTAAGTCCAAGGTACATTGGACCCTTCGATGTGCTAGATCGCGTCGGAGAAGTTGCTTACAGACTAGCTCTACCTCAGACTTTGGAGGGAGTACATTACGTCTTCCACGTATCTCAGCTGAGGAGGTACATTCCAGACCCGAGTCATGTGCTAGACTACTCAGAGATCACCATCGGGCCAAGCTTATCTTATCAGGAGGAGCCTGTAGAGATTCTGGACCGTAGCGAGAAAGTGTTGCGAGGCCAGACTATTCCTCTCGTTCGTGTTGCATGGAGACATCATGCACCAGGTGAATCCACCTGGGAACGAGAAGAGGATATTCGTCAGCGTTATCCCCACCTATTTCCAAACCAGGGTATGTCCAATATTTCAAATTAAATCTTTTTAATCATCATATGTCCTTAATTAAATTTTTCATTTTTATTATATGGTTGTTTTTATTTCGAGGACAAAATATTCTAAGGAGGGTAGATTGTAAACTCCCTCGACCAGATTTTAGTAATTTAGGATTAATTTTGACTAATTAGAATTTGTGCAACTTTTTAAAATTTTATTTGTTATATAATCAATTGATTGTGTACCTGTTTATTACACAATTAATTAGGGCATCACACTAGCTGTTAACCCTAAACAAATTTCACATCCCTGCCCTAGACTTGTTAGACTACTTTTTCTGTATTTTGTGCAACTTCCAGAAACCTCGTTTGATGCTTCGTTTTAGTCGCACAAATATCGTTACAAACGTATGTAATTATTTTCTATTTAATTTTCTGCTTTTTATCCATCTCCTTACCCTTAGAGATTTGAGGACCAGTAGGCACCTGATTGCCCAACCAAAAATACGATAATATTCTACTCTAATTATACTTCAATTATCGTTTTGACACCGTAGAAAAATTATGACCCTAACAGCCTCAAAATAATTAGTGAACACCGTGCGCAGTATTTATTAAATAATAAATACGATGACTGTATCACCTGCAATATCAGACCCTGCCTCTGCCCAGACTCACCCTATACTGTCTAAAACATTTTCCCCAGCTATTTTCCCTCATTTCTATACAATTTAGAATTTCGGGAAATCAGTATTTGAAATTTGGTAAATTGCGAAATTACGTAAAATACAAATTTTATGCATTTATGCAATTATTAAAAAGTTAGGGTTTTTATGCAAAATTGCATACTAGGTGGCCTAATCCTATTGGCTAGACCATAGGTGTGTGGAACCCACCCATAATTTCCAGAAAAATCTGCTGGAAATATCTCCAAAATATCAAATTACCAAAATACCCCTAAAGTTGCCAATAATTACAGAAATGCCATTAGGCAAAACCCTATATAAACCATAGTATTCTCTCCATTCAAACCCATCCCACCACCTCCATGGCCACCCTCCGCCCACCGGACCGCCGCCGAACCCGTCGCCACTCCCCTCCCCTTCCCTCCGACCACTGCCACCCACCTCCGGCCGGCCGCTCCGCCGTGGCCAGCCTCCACAGCACCATCCCGACCACCACCTTCACAGCACCACCACCACTCCTATTCACTTCCCCCGCCGCCTCCGGCCGTCGCCGACCACCGCCACCCTACCCAAACCCTTCGCCCCGACCTCCTCTACCTACCACCACCACCTCGCCTCCCCACGACGCCACCTCCGGCCGCCCTAGCCCCCGCAGCAGCCACCACCCCTAACCCTGGCTACTGCCCCTCCTCCCTCCGACGGCCTCCAGCCACCACCACCGCCGTCGTGGACCTCCGCCACCACCACCGTCCTCACCGCCACTCCTCCCTCCACCTTTCCCTCACCCTGCCCGGCCACCCCCGCCGCTCCTCAGCCGCCGGCAGCCCCCGCAAGTTGCTGCTGCTGCTGTCAGTAGCCACTGCTACTGTTGCTGCTCCTCCGGCCGCCTCCGGCCAGCTCCGCCGCCGTCCTTCCGCCGGTGACACCGTGTGGGACCCCTCCTGCCACCTGTAAGGTATAATACACCTATACTATACAAAAATACATGAATAAATCCTAATACATGTCTATGTATACATATATATGTATATATGTATATTAATTATATATATATATATATATTAATATATATATATATTAATATATTGAATATATATGTAATATTATATAATATATACTGTAATTATACAGTATATATACTGTATTTATATTTTCAGCATTTTATATATATAATGTATATATATGTATGATATTATACTGTATATATATTATATATATATCTATATATATTCTATACATATATATACTTATATATGTATATATGTATATGTATATACATATATGTATATTATATGCTATATTATATTATGTAAAATTACTAAATAGGTATCTATGTACTTATATTTTTTAATATATATATTTATATGATATGTATATATAATATGCTATTATATACTATGCATTTTGGTTTATTTATTTTTTCTGCATTTAAAAATTCCTGCACTTATATTATATATATATATATATCTATCTATCTATCTATATATATTATCTATATGTATATATATTAAATACCAGCTGGATAATACAGCTTATTATAAATATGTAAATTTACATTTCTGCAATGTTTTTATCTATATTATATATACTATATATAATACCAGCTGGATAATACAGCTTAATTATATATATATTATATTTCAATTCTATAAATGTTATTTCAATTTATTTAATAGTAAATATATTGTGCTGGATATTACAGCCTAATTATATATTATTCAGTGGTCGTATATAGACCCTAATAATATTTAATACAGCACATATATACGTATTAAAATTCTGCACTGTCTTTTAAATTTACCTAAATATATATCTATCAGTGGATATACCCTGAATATATATGTATTTAAATTCTGCCCTGTCATTTCAATTTATCTATATTATTATATATCAGAGGATACACCCTGATAAATACTATATTATTTATCGCAGTGGATATACCCTGCTACTATATATATTATTGCCTGCATTTATCTGTTCTATATATATATACTATTATATATATTATATCTATGCCTACTAAATATATATATCTATACTATATATATGTATATATATATATGTTTTATATTACAGCCTGGATATTCACGAAACCTATCTGTTTTAACAGAAACCAACTTCAGCACAGCTAGTGACCCCCTGTCACCAGCACCTTCACAACTGACTGTAAAATCATGGTTTCAACACTATCAGGGAGTAGGCAAGTATACCTTGCCAAGTATTGTTTAAATTAAATTGTTGATATCTACTTTGTTCTGAAATTCATATACCATGATCACCTGAGACTGCCTTGGGTACAGTCAACTGTTATGTTGACATGATATTACAGACTCTCCAACAGCTGAGAGAATATCCTAATATATTCTCCTAGACCCTATCACGAGAACACGCAACATGGTTGCATTTACATATATGGATGTGAGCTGCGTATTTGGTTAGCTACCAGTACGTGTGACCCGCATCACGGATTAGAATAACTCAGGAAATGTACGACTTGACATTTTGTTTCATTGGGATGGGAAAGATAACTAGTTGACGTATGGGACACCCCCTCCACAAATGTTCTATACCTTCGCACCATGCTCCTTGGAGATGGTCGATTGCAGAGTTCCCTGAGTCGGGGGCATACGACACCTATACTAGCCAGTCGCCACGATTGGTGAATTACGTCAGCGTATGTCTAGCCACACATTCCCATGCGTACTACTGGATCTTTACTTGCATTTTCACTTAGTATGGTTAGCACCCTGTATTTATTTTATTTTTTTATTCAGTATTTACATTACATGGCATGTCATTTTTCTGCATCTTGTTACGTTCCACTGAGGACCTGGTTCCTTGCCAGATCTAGATGAGGCTTTCTACCCCACAGTGTACGGGCCTGATCAGGAGGCCAGATGTGCTACCGAGGAGAAGCTCGAGGAGACACCCTCAGAGTAGGCTTGACCCTAGATGCTGCTACCTAGAGATGGAGATGTTTTGATCAGATAGACACTGCTTAGTCTATCTGATTTTTCTGCGCTATTATCAGTTTTTGTAGTAGGCTTGTAATCTCACCAGTTGTGTACTGTATCAGACTCAGTTATATATATATATTTCAGCACTTGCTTTTCTGACATTTTGTTGTGGATGAGATAGTTTTACCTGTTCTATACTTGTAGTATTTTAGGACAGCGTAGCACGTCCCTTTGGGTCCATCAAAGTGGATTAAGCCCTTAGTGACGTGTCAGCTGGCCAGTGACACGTGGCCTAGTTCCTGACATTTTGGGACTGGGGCGTGACATAGAGTAAAAAGGAAATTCTGAAATTTTAGATTTGGTGCATTCTGATACATGTGAATTAAATGGTGTTTTGACCCGAGGTGGAAGAATATGCTTCATTACGTTATCAATAATTTTTTAAAGTACACTTATGAGAAATAAAGATGAAGCTTTTCGTAAACCAATTAAATAAAAAATTAAAGTGTTTCGAAGTGATAGAGGCTTAGTATATTTTTCAAATGAGTTCGATGAATTTTGTGAATTATATGGAATCATACATGATCAGTCTGCACCTTATATTCCACAACAAAATGGTTTGACCGAAAGAAAAAATCGTACTTTGGTGAAGTTGGTAAATTGCATGCTTGTATAGTCAATGTTACCTTTAAATTTATTTGGTGAAGTATTGATTACATCATGTTATTACACAATAGAAATGCATCCAGAATGACTAATTTGTCTCCTTATGAATTATGGAAATGCAAATAATCGAATTTGTCATATGTCAAAGTGTGTGTGTGTTAGGAGGGAGGGGGGACTTGACATATTATATAGTCTCCGACCCAAAGAGGATTAAATTGGTCCTGTTAAGAAGTGTCTTTGTTGGATATGCTGAACTTAGTAAAGCATATATTCTTCTTGACTTAGATTCTAACAAAATTGTCAAGTCTTGAGATGAGAATTTTTTGAAAATAATTATGTAAAGATTCAAAAAGTGTAGAGAATCCTAGTGGAAGCTATTCTAATGCTGTGGTCCATTCTAACTTAGAAACAGAATATCAAAATAGGACACCATTGGTTATCCTAGTGAACAACCTAGGAGAACTAAAAGACACCAAAAGAAAAAGATTTGAACCCCGATTACATCTCATCTCAAGCTTTGGTTTTCACACTTGAGGGAGATAGAGAAATGACAAATAAAATTCAAGTTTTTTTAAACATTTAAGGGAATCCAAAGACACTTATTTTCTGTCTTTTGGAAGAAAGCAATAAATGATGAGATATATTTCTTAATATCTAGTAAAACTTGGAATTTGTTTATTTTTCTCCGGGTCTAAACCTATTGAATGTAAATGGATTTCAAACAGAAATATAGCCCTAATAATTTTGTACGAACTTTTAATTCCTGATTAGTGGCTATGGGTTTTAGGCAAAATGAAGAAATATATTACTTTGATACATATGCACCAGTAGCAAGAATAACATATATTCGAACTTTTATTGCAATATCCTCAATATATAGTTTACACATTCATCAAATGATGGATGTAAAAACTGTCTTTTTGAATGGTGATATGAATGAGGAATTATATATGGAGCAACCCAAAGGATTTGTTCTTCCCGGTAACGAAAATAAAGCTTTTAAATTAAATAAATATCTATATGACTTGAAACAAGCATCAAAACAATGGCATAATAAGTTTGATTCATCCATTTTATCGTCTGGGTTTGTTCATAATATTGCATATAGATTTATTTATTCAAAATTTACACAAGAATATGGTGTAATTATATGCTTGTATATTGATGATATGCTTATTATTGGAACAAATATGTTTGGCATTTTAGGAACAAAAAAAATACTTGGGTGAATTTGATAATGTCTTAGTTTTATTACAGTTTGAAAGCATGACCGAAGGATATGCTTTAAACCAAACATATTACATTGCAAAAATGTTGTCCAAATTTAAGCATCTTAATTTTAAAGAATTTAACATTCCTTTTGATTTAAGTGTTAAATTGACAAAGAATTCAGGTATGCTCAACTTGAATATGCTAGTGCAATAGGCAGTCTAATGTATTTTATGCATTGTACTAGACTAGATATTGCTTTCGCTGTGTGCAAATTAAGTAGATTTACTAGCAATCAAGGTGTAGAACATTGGAAGACCATAAATAGAATGTTTGGTTATCTTAAGAAAACGTACCATTAGCCTAGGCCTATTTTATAATAATTTTTCAGCAACACGTAAAGAATATACTAATGCTAGTTGGATAACAAATACGAGAGATAACATGTCCACATCTAGTTTAGTATTGTTTTGGTGGGGGTGGTATTTCGTGGGCATCCAAAAAATAAACTTGTATATCTCATTCGACTATGGAGTCAAAATTTATAATCTTTGCGGCTACGGATAAGGAGGTTGAATGGATTAGGAATTTGTTATTAGATATCAAATTATGGCCTAATATATGTCTCATATTTTCATCCATTGTGATAGTCAAGCTACTCTATCAAGAGCAAATAATAGTACTTATAATGGCAGGTCTAGACATGAGTTTGTGAGACAATTGATATTGGATGGAGTGATCACAATAATATATATATGAAGACTTGGCAGATCATTTTACTAAAAGACCTACATAGATAGATTGTAAAAGGATCACACGATTGTAACCCTAATAAACCAATTAGTACACGGTTTAATAGGTAAAAACAAGTTATTTGAAGTGATTGAGATGCACGGAATGACAAATATAGCTCCATTTGATTGAAACAAAATCAGTATGACCACTATGGTGACAAGGGTGATAATTGCTCTTAATGAAGGACACACGTTAAGGGCACTACGAAGTTTACTAGGAAAGCAACACAAATGTTAAAATAATTTAATTACCAAAATGCCCTTGAAAAATTGTTTGGACAATACAAACTAAAGTATAAAATGTAACAAAATTGTCTTACTCTTTCTTTCAAAATCCCTAAAAGTTAATCCATATTTTTTTGCATAGTTTATTACTACATAGTCTCATTTTGGACTATTTCTTACTACATAGTCTCATTTTGGACTATTTCTGAAGTTTCAAACTCAATTAATGGAGTTTGAAGCTTCAAAACCAAAACAGTCTCGTTTGGGACAACGAAGGGCTACTAAAATTTTGGCAGTCCTAACAAATTAGATTCATTGTAAAGTTTATAACTGCTAAAATTGGAATTTTTTGATATTTTAGGACTGCTAAAATTTTGGCAGCCCTGACTATGGTAATGACCGCCAAAATTTTGGCAGTCCAGTGTCGTCCCCGACAAGAATGTATCAGTTTTTTAAATTTGAAAATCCTAAAGTTGGATTCAAAATTTCTTAAAAATACTCATTGGTGAATCCTAAACATAAAATTTACTAAGTAATGTTTATAAACACATGAAATCAATACAGAAACTAACATTCAAAAATTATAATCCTAGAATGGCAAAAAAGAAAAGAAAAAGAATAAGCCTTGATTAGTGTGAAGAAGTAGTAGGAGAGAATAATTTAGGTCTTTCATTCATCATGATATTACATATATATACATCCACATATCAACTTGGACGAATGATCTAAAATCTAGTTCGAAAGGTAACACTAGACATCGGGCCTAAATGAGAATGATTATCCCGTTGGAGCGCTGGCGTGCCACGCGGCCTATCCCCCCACCAATCTGGAAAGCCATGTTTCTCGAAGCAAGTGGCTTCTTTATGTCCATTGCGTTTGCAAAAATTGCAAAGCAACTCAGATTTATCCCGAGCATCCAAACGAGATGGCCCACGGTTAACAGAAGGAGTTTTAACCGCAAGCGCCATAACCTCGTCCCGTTCAGAGGAGACTTGTGTGGACGTGCGCAATCGTTCCTCCTGTAGCAGGGATTGATAAGCACGCGCCAAATTAGGGAATGGATCTTGTGCCAATAAAGTTGAGCGGACGTTGCCATAGAGTTCCTGATTGATCCTATAAAGAAACTGATGAAAGCGCTCCTCATCAGCCCGTTTCTGTAGCTTCTTCGAGATATCACATGTACATTTTCCGCAACTGCACGCCGGAATATGTTCATAAGTCCCCAACTCATCCCAAAGAGTCTATAATTGGCCGAAGTAGTCGACTACGGACATGGATTTCGTTTGGCGATACTCTGCCAACGAATGTTTAATCTGTTGAATTCTAGTGCCATTTCCCACGCTAAGTCGGTCCTTGAGCGAATCCCACAGTGGTTTTGCCTCCTCAAAATAGGGTATCGTCTTCTTCACCGAAGCGTCAATAGTGTGCAAGACCCATTGCACAAGCATCGATTTGACACAGTACCAATCCTCCAATTTGTCATTCTCCGTATGTTTATCGATATATAGACCCGTCAATAAACCTAAATTTTCGTCGAGCCCGTAGAGAAAGCCGAATAGATCTCGACCATTACTCATATTTTTTTCACGAAATACCACTTTCGTAATTGTATTACCCAGATTGTCATTAGAGCCAAGGTAATACGAGGAGGTCGGATCGATCCTTGTTGTCGCCGCTATCGACGTAGAAAACTCGCCGCCGCCGCCACCGACGTAGAAAACTCGCCGCCGCCGCCATCGCTCATCATACCGCCGATCGAAGGTAGACTCGCTGTCGCCGCCGTGAAAAAAAAAATCGTCTCCGCTGTCGTCGCTATGGGAAAAAAATTGTGACATAGCCGTCATGCTCTGATACCATGTGAAGTAGTAGGAGAGAATAATCTAGGTCTTTCATTCATCATGATATTACATATATATATATATACATCAACATATCAACTTGGGCCTAAGTCACATGAACCAATCAGCATATATACAATTTAATCATACAATTTAATCCCAATAATTAGGAAGGAGTCTTATTTGGTGCCATCTCTAATTAGCGTTTGGAAGAATTAGGGTTGGAAGATGAAATGTGTTGATATGTGGTTGTTAGAGAAGGAAGATAGAAATTAGAATTTTGATACGTTGCCTCCTATCAAATTTTGGACATCCCTTAACAAAAAATGACTTGAGTGTGTTGTCCCCTATCATGTATCGCACCCCCCCTCCCCTAACAAACTGCGTAGTACCCTTAATATTTGCCTAATGAAGTTAATTAAATACTTAAGTAGTTGGGGTATATAAACTAATAATTTCACCTATGTGAGTAGGAGTTGTGTCGCTTCTCAGGAGAGTTCAGATGTTCACTCTCTGGATTATTCACGAAACCAAGAGCCATAAAAGTGCTAAAATGATGTTTAAAATTGATGAAATCAGAATGTTATAATGTGTACGATACCTCCGATTTTATTGTAAAGAGTATTTGGTTACCAATAACTTTAATAAAATTTTGATTGTTTAAGTCATAAACACTTTCTTGTATTTATTATAATATGCTTAATAAATTGAATAATTATACAATCAAAGTAGAGATTGAAAAATGATGTTTGATTGTACATCAAAGTGAAGGTTGTTGTGGCTTTGAGTTTGATTGTACAAAACCAACTACTAACGGTTGGGAAGGGTGCGCAAAATCGACCAATACGAGGATTTGGGTTTGATTATACAGTGAACATGCTGTATTGTGAGCATGCATGCGTAGCATTCAACATCCACTTGTATACAGTCATGCATGTTGTTCAGCATGTGTTCAACGTCGAAAATAATCCAAACGTACGAAACTTGTAGCTAGCTTTGTTCATGATAATGGAACTAGCAAAAAAAAAAAAAATAAGAGGGAGGGCACCAATGGAAACAAAGAAAGCCTACACACAAAAAATTTAAGATGGAGGGAGCCATGAATTTGGGTTAGCTAGCTACTAGTCTGATAAAAAAAAATTCCAAACTTGTATACAGCCATGCATGGTGAGCATGCTGTATCGTGAGCATGCATGTGTAGCATTCAACATCGACTTGTATACAGCCATGCATGTTGTTCATCATGTGTTCAGCATCGAAAATTAATCCAAACATATGAAACTTGTAGGTAGCTTTGTCCATGATCATGGAGCTAGGAAAAAAAAAAAATTAAGAGGAAGAGGATCTCTCTCTCTCTCTCTCTCTCTCTCTCTCTCTCTCTCTCTCTCGTGGTGCCAACTTTAATGACGTCTCACTTCTGTTTCTCACTCACTTCCGTTTCTCAACCGGAAGTGCTCAATTCTCAACCCCATCGAAAATTAATCCAAACATATGAAACTTGTAGGTAGCTTTGTCCATGATCATGGAGCTAAGGAAAAAAAAAATTAAGAGGAAGAGGATCTCTCTTTCTTTCTCTCTCTCTCTCTCTCTCTCTCTCTCTCTCTCTCTCTCTCTCTCTCTCTCTCTCTCTCTCGTGGTGCCAACTTTAATGACGTCTCACTTCTGTTTCTCACTCACTTCCGTTTCTCAACCGGAAGTGCTCAATTCTCAACCCCATCCTCACTCCTAAGTAGCACCAACACTAGTGGGCGTCTCATTCCTCCATACGCAAATTTGCCAAATCTTCCTCCTGACTACATGCTAGCTAAATTTTATGTACCATTGTATCAATTACTTGAATGACTCATGGAAGTGCTCAATTCAGACCCTTTTCCAGTCTGCAGTTTCATAAATATATTGGAGTCCAATATTTGCACTACTTTTAGCTTTCTTCCGTGCCGCCGACTGTAGGAAAGTGCCTTTTATTTGAATGCAGGCCAGAGTTAAGTTTGAGAATTAAAGCCTCCAAATGATTCAAGGAAATGAATGATGTAATTTGGTAAAATACTTGCAAAGCCAATTTAGTTATGTATTTATATGAACCCAAATACTATTGTAACATATTTACAGAGTTAAAAGCTAACATCTGAGTAAGCAAGAATGAATCAATTTCCATTCACAATGGTGTTCCCCATTGAAAACTAAGGACATTATGATAAGAAGCTTGAATGTAGTGCAATGGATGCGGGACCACCCTGATGGGAAAAACAAGACCTTTCCCGTCTTTGTGATGAGATGAGAATATGGAAGAGAAGCAAAAAAAAAAAAAAATTAAGAGAGATACACACACAAGATTTACCGAGGTTCGGCTCAATTTGAGCCTACGTCCTCACCCGCTCCTTCTTCGCCTTTTTCACTATAATCAAATGAAAGATTACAAAGAGCTCTTCTCTCAAGTTGGTACAACTTCACTTGAGGATCACTATCTCTCAAACTCACTTGAAAAGAATTACAAGTGTGAGGATTACAAGTTGTGTTATAACCTTCACCATCTTCCCTCTATTTATAAGGAGGATAAGCCTCTTGGGTACACCACTCTATGTATGGAGAAGTCCAAAGGGCAGCCCTTTCATCTCCCAAGATTAGTCCTTCCATCTTCCAATGCATGGAGAAAGGCAATACATCATTATTGCATGCAAGATGAATATATGCAGAATATGAACAGATAACCTACTTTCGAGAGCCATAACTTCTTCAATACACCTCAGAATGATCTGGTTCAAAGCTGGAAAGAAAGAGAAAACTTTTTCCAACAACTTTCGCGTTGAAGACCGAGCCTAATTATGCCTGCAACAGCTCCGAAAACGGCTCCCAAAACTGTATCTAGTCACAGAAACTGCACCCAGAAAAATGGCTAAGTACTTGGCCGAACCCAACCATGGGTGACCGATTTTCATGGATCAAATCCATATTGGTTCATCATGGGGATGGACCCCGTTCCCATCAATCTTCTCCTCCATCCACATGAGGAGAGAGATTTTCAAACAGTAGTCATACCTGCCTTCCTTCGGCAGAAGTCATGCTTCTCTTTTGGTAGAGGCTTCGTCATCATGTCCGACGGATTTTGGCTTGTATCAACCTTCTTAATGTGCATCAGTTGATTCTCCAAAGCATCTCGGATCCAGTGATGGCGTACGTCGATGTGCTTTATCCTTGAGTGATATGTAGCGTTTCTACTCAAGTCGATGGCGCTCTGACTGTCACAGTAAAGAGTGTACTTCTCTTGCTTGAGCGATAACTCCTTTAGGAAGTTCTTCATCCACAAGAGCTCCTTGCTAGCTTCTGTGGCAGCGATATATTCAGCTTCTGTGGTGGATAGAGCGATACACTTTTGCAGCTTTGATTGCCATGATACGGCTCCCCCTGCAAAGATAAATAAGTATCCAGATGTGGACTTTCTTTTGTCCAAGTCACCTGCCATATCAGAATCAGTGAAACCCTCCAAGATAGGTCTGCCATCTCCAAAATATAAAGAATATTTAGAAGTTCCTCTAAGATATCTTAGGATCCATTTTACTGCTTCCCAATGTTCTTTACCCGGATTGGCAAGAAAACGGCTTACCACACCAACTGCATGTGCTATGTCGGGTCTTGTACAAACCATGGAGTACATCAAGCTTTCGACGGCTGAGGCAAATGGAATGCTCCTCATCTCCTCCTTCTCCTTATCTCTTGAAGAACTTTGTTGTGAGCTTAGCTTAAAATGAGCTGCCAGCGGTGTGCTGACCGGCTTGGAGTTCAACATATTAAACTTCTCCAGAACACGTTCAATGTATCTTTCTTGCGATAGCCACAACTTTTTCGCATTTCTGTCCCGAGAGATTTTTATTCCCAATATATGTTGTGCCGCTCCTAAGTCCTTCATGTCAAAGGACTTGCTCAGCTCTTTCTTCAACCTGTCAATTTTAGACATATCTTTTCTAACAACAAGCATATCGTCAACATATAGAGAGAGAATAATGAAATCATCATCAGAGAACTTTTGGATATAAACACAATGATCTGCAGATGTTCTTTTATACCCATGGTCAAGCATAAAAGAATCAAACCTTTTATACCACTGTCGCGGTGCCTGCTTGAGCCCGTACAAGCTTTTCTTTAATTTGCAAACCAACTGTTCTTTGTCTTTTACCTTGAAACCCTCTGGCTGCTCCATATAGATTTCCTCTGCCAAATCACCATGGAGGAATGCAGTCTTCACATCTAACTTCTCAACTTCAAGATCTTGAGAAGCGACAAGACCAAGAATAACCCGAATAGAAGACATCTTTACAACAGGAGAAAATATTTCTTCATAATCAATACCTTGCTTCTGACTGAAACCTTTCACCACGAGGCGAGCTTTGTACTTGACTTGGTCATTTCCTTCATTCTTAATTTTGAACACCCATTTGTTCTTCAAGGCTTTTCTGTTCTTCGGTAGCTCCACCAAGTCATAAGTGTGGTTCTTATGCAAGGAATCCATCTCCTCTTGCATGGCTTTCTTCCACTTGGTATGATCTTCATGTACTTGTGCTTCATGGAAACTTTCTGGTTCACCTGCATCTGTCACCATAGTATATTCTGAAGTAGGATATCTGGTTGAGGGTTGTCGATTTCTATCCGACCGTCTCAACTGAGGTGCTTGTAGCTGATCCATATGAGGTGGCTCTGCATGTTCATGCTCCCCCTGATCAAAACCTGGGGAACCTGTAATTTCTTCTTCTTCCTGCACGTCTTGAAAATCATTATTTTCTAACATAGGAGAAGGTAAAACAACCGGTGTGGAGATTGGATCTGGGACGATGTGAGTGTTTTGTGGCTCCTCTTCTTTTTCAAAATCAGTAAGTGTTTTATCTTCACAAAATACAACATCCCTGCTCCTTACAATTTTCTTGTTTTTAGGATCCCACAACCTATATCCAAATTCATCATTTTCATATCCCAAGAAGATGCATGGAATGGATTTGTCATCAAGTTTTGTTCTTTTCTCCTTAGGTACATGCACAAATGCTTTGCACCCGAACACACGCAAGTGGGAATAGGAAATATCCTTTCCACTCCAAACCCTTTCAGGAATATCTCCATCCAAAGGAACTGAGGGGGACAAATTTATCAAGTAGCAGGCAGTTCGTACTGCTTCTCCCCAAAATATTTTTGGTAATTTAGCTAAGGATAACATATGTAACGCCCCGCTTCGCGCCGGCGTTATGTATCAAGGTGAGTGGGCAGAACTTCGTTCTCTGATTCTTGCACGCCTTAATAATAACCTGAGTTTTTGCTTGCAATATTTTCTTAAGAGAATGATAGAACCTGCCTTGCATGTTAATGAACGAACTCACCTAGCTTGTCTTTGAAACAATGCCTGCTTAACGAGAATCCTGAATCGCCTGCTTAGAGTGCATGAATATGTTCACTATCGTCTATGCTTCGAGAGAACCATACTGTGCCTGAGCGTGTTCAAGTGATAAGTCGGATTGCCCCACAACAATGAGTGTATTCTGATGGTTCGTCTCGTCTGCATACTAGAGTTTATTTGATAGTGTTCCATGCATTCGCACGCGGTCGGACAATGGCTATTGGTGGAGAGCTGAACTGCATGTGTCCCGGCTGCTACCATGATAGTGCAAAGCAACCATGAGTCACAGCTGCCTCTAGCATCAGATAAAGAGTCATTGGTATGCTGTTCCACCAGCTGCCGATCCTGAGATACTCGGGGACCGCCCTGCATATAGCTAAGTCATTGTGTTGGCTTGGATAGTGACTGCCCTTAAGAATGTGCATCGTGTGTCTAGCTTTGCATCAGACCCTCGAGTCGCACGAGACACGCTGCGCACACCCTGAAACATGAACGGTTTGCTTGCTTGCATATTCAATATGAAACTCTGTTTCCAAACATGTTTCTAAACAAGTAAATCGACTCTGCTAGAACTGCATGAAACGAACCTAGGTAAAACTAGAAAGATCACTAGTAATGTTGTAACCTCCGATTCCCAATTTCCGAAATAATTAGATTATTTTTTTTTTATACCAAGTTTATAAAATATTTTCTCCTTGAAATTGTAGTATTAGATTTTTGAGCAATGTTTGATTTTAGAAGATAATTTATAATCTTGTATGAAAATCATTTTTTCTAAATGTCGATTTATTATAAAATAAATAGATAAATAATGATGTAAATATAATACTATAGCTTCGAATATTTTTGGCTTGAAATCATAAAATTATTTGTTTAATAAAAATTATTGAAGGACTAGTTGTTCATAATAAAATTTTTATATCCATTTTTGGAATAGTAAATAAATGAATTACATATTTTCTAGGGTTTTGAAATATGGGTTTGTTTAGTAGCTAATTTAATCAGTTAGCCTTGGAAGCCTTTAAAAATATTTTTCTTAAATTATAATATTTTCTATTAATTTATAAGGTTACCATCTTCCAAGTTCACCCTTATTTTTCCCACATGAAAACTCGTTTATTTATTATCTGGGCCATTCATTATTTGGGCCAACCCTCACCCTTCATCCCACACCCTCTCTCCCTATTTAAGTCCCTCATCACCATTCCCAAGAAACCCTAATCTCCAATTTATTAGCTAGCCCCCACAATTTCCACAAGCCAACAACCACCACCATTTTGTGTGCTCGTGTCCGTGTGTCCAGCATCACCGTGTCAGCCGTGTTGGCCTCGGGTCCGACCCCGGGTGTCCCTCCGTATCCATTCATTTCCTGTGTCCGGTTACAACATTACAATCTGATTTTCGTGTCCGACACACCCGGACACATCCACATCCACCACTGTACACAACAACCATCCCCGTGTCCAGCTCCGGACACGATCCCACCCCCTGACACCTACAGAGAAAACCTAACCCTAACCTAGATCCCGATCTACCGCCGGCGGCCGGGACCTCCTCCTCGGCGTCGAGCTCGCCCGTGGCCAACCAGACGCAGCCGGATCCGGCGTCGAGCAGCACGTCTCCTCGGATCTGGCCGCCGTCGCTTCAGACCGCCGCCGCCGCTCTCGAGTCGACCACCGCCGCAGTAGATCCAGTCGCCGCCGCCTCAGATCCATCGAGCAGGTCCACCGCCGCCGAGTCGAGTTTCCGCCGCGTCGAGCCGATCGATCCTGCCGCCGTCGAGTTCGACAGCCGCCGCGTCGAACCGAGCACCCGCCGTCGCTTCAGGACCACCGCCGACGTCTCAGATCTGTCGAGCCGTGGCAGCCTCGAGCAGACCGCGCCGACCCCGGCGAACCCCGCCGACGACGGAAACCCTCCCCATCGTGAGCCTCTTCCCCCTTTCCTTTCTGCAATTCTGTAGTTGTGTTAAATTATGTTATATGTAATATTTAGTTAAGTTATATATAATTAGTTAATTAATTAATCATTTAGTTAAATTATATTAGTTTAGTTAATTATTAATAATCAGATTAGCAATTTCTTAATAAATTAGTTAATTTGTAAATTAGTTTAGTAATTAATGTAATTTGTTTAGTAATTAAATATATTTAGTTTAGTTATGTAAATTATAAGGGTTTGTGATTATGTAAAAATATAATAATTTTGGGGTTTATTAAAAATATAGTTTTAATAATCTAAATTAGTTCGAAATTGGCTATTTGGACTGGTAACTGAAATTACTAGAGATATATAAATACATTGGTTTACAAATTCTAAATTTTTTATAAATAAACTTTATTGTAATTATTGTTCGAGAATATGCATATACACATGAGTATATATATATATAATGACATGTAGATGTTTAAGTACTTATTTAAATAAATGTTAATACTTGAATATGCATAGTATATAAATACATTAGTAATGTTAATTAAAGATATGTATATTATTTATTTTATTAATAATTAATAGTATAAGTATGTATGTAGGTATTTAATGTATTTGTGTATTTGCGTAATTGTGTATGTGTATACAAGTACTAAAATGTATTTTAGCATAAATATTTCTTAGTATATATATGTTAATGTATATAGTGTATTTCTATTTAGTGTAGATATATTTTATATATATATATATATATATATATATATATATATATATATATATATATATATATATATATATATATATATATATATATATATATATATCTTGCGTATTTCTCTATTTTTCTATATATGTATATTAAAATGTATTTTAGTATAAATACGCATTAAATATATATAGGTATTAATTTAACTGTATCCATATAATTTATGTCAATGTATGTTTTCGTAATTAATGTTATATATATTTAATTGGTATAATTACCTGTATATAGTATAATTATTATTTTGGTACAAATATATATATGTGTATATATATTTTGTATGGGTATATGTTTAATAAAAACGTATTTTGGTATAAAAATGTATATTTGGTATATATATATATATATACTTGTGTACATATAGGGTATGAGTATACTTTTATTTAGTGTATATAAATGTATAAATGTATATATTCTTAAATAATGGGTGATGTATATTTTTCATAAATAAAATATATTTCCACTTGTATATACTTTGGAATATATATATGTATTATGTTTAATTATTAACAATATGTTTAATTAGTGAATATACTAGATGACCCTAGTTGACTAGTGCCCTGCCTGACATGGCCCTGAGACCAGTACTTTTGACTGTGTTAGTGTAGCATCTGATGCAAATATGGTTTTGCTTGTGTTATGTTTATAGGACTGTTGGTTTACCCAGGGGATACTCTGGAACAGAACATCAATAATTACCAGCTAAGGACCCAAGGCGAGTACATTCTTTGATTAGTTTCTAATTTATGATATCTTCTATGTTCACTGTATCTAGTGTAAATATCCATGTTCTTGACACATTGGTTACACGGATTGGTATACACGGATCTCGTCATGAGATGTTATTCCTTATTCATGGTGTAGCTTGTACAAGACTTGTTTTCCTTGTTATCTTGTGCATGTACAGACACTAATTTCCGGGGAGATTTGCTACCTTCCTAGGGAATCTCGTGCCATAGCGTACCATGATTGGATTTACTATACCAGTCGGGGGTGGGGAGTATTTTAGTGTAGATATGTGATCATACCAACTTTTCATGCATCATAGCTCACCCCACATCTCACGTCGGGTGCGGCCTGACCCTCTCCATGCTTCATAGCTGTTACGTGTGATTAGCCTGACCTATACATGCATCATAGCTAACCAACGGTTAGCCTGACCTTCGTGAATCATAGCTAATCACATGTAACCAGCCTGATCAAGATCCCAAGTCGATCACATGTTAAAGCTAGTACTCACACACTTAGTCATAGGTTTCTTGCTCATGGACATATTATTTCTTTTCCTGCAGTTACTTACAGTATTTTCCAGTATTTCTTTCATTGTATATTTCTCGTACCTATACATGCATCTGGTATATTTCCATCTAGAACTGCTACATAGTTTATGTCATTTATATAGAACTGCTATTTAGAGATGTACTTTGCTCCTTCCTGACTGGAAAATATTTTTCCAGACTGTGACCTTAGTGGACTTGTTTCTGACACTTGGGGATTGGTTGTTACTGATTGCAGGTATGATTATTTTGTCATTAGACTTGTGTTGTATTCTTTTGTTTCTTCAAATTCTTATCGTGCTGTAGTTGTGATTGAGTATGTTGTTCATTTTATAGTGGTGTCCGTGTCTCCTTATGGAGTTGGATACTAATGTGAGATTATTTAGATAGTACTTGACCTAGACAGCGTTCTACCGCCGATGCTGCGGCGTAGGCTGGACGTACCCACGCTCTCGTGCCCTTATACCGGGTGCGGGTCATGACACGTTTTAGTGGTGGCCCATGCAGGTCAGACTTCGCAAGTTGTGCGATGTCGTGGTAGTGTGACGTCTTCGTTGTACTACTGCGTGCCTGCTATAGGACATAGGACATAGGGTACTAGGATGAGAGAGGATACTCAATCACAAAATCTTGAGAGATTCCTGCGACGACCCCTTGAGAATCTTATTATTACTTCTAATTTTGAATCCTTCATTTTCTTTCCGTCCGTCCTTACTCATTGATATTGAATTTGATTATTGTTGATCAATTATTAACATTTGAATCTTGGTATCATTGTTGAGTTTGATTCTTGTTGACCAGTTGTTAAATTTAATTCTTGGTATCATTGTTGAATTGATTTCATATCGAGATAAATTTTACGGGCTAAAATTTACGGTATCATCTGATGACATATGTTGATAAGGACAGTGAGAAAGGTAAAACGTCTACTTTGGTTATGGACCCTAGAGTTTGTCGCAGCCATATTAGCTGTGGTGACGAGAACGTAGGAACCTGACTTGGATGTACATACTATAGTTATGAAACTTAGAGTCTTTCGCAGCCATACCGGTTGGCGTGGCGAAGATTCTAGATGACGTGATTATAGAGTTGCATACCTTAGTTACGGAACCTGTCGTTTATCACATCTATGCTTACTGGCGTGGCGAGAATTCTGTGTGTCATGATTTCTGACGGACGTGTATGATTATCAGGTTGTATCTTAAATTGGTTCTTAAAGTATCATCTCAAGACTTATCTATTCATGTTATTCCAGGACTTTGTTCCATCGCTTCTTTTCTTTACTAGCAGTAAGGATACTTTCTGTCCTTGATCCAGTTCCTTTTGAGCTTATTTTCTTTGAGGATTCCTTGTTAGTATGATAATTAGTGACTTGCAATTTTGGTTTTGTCTTGTATTGGTATTGACTGAGTGTTGCTTGTGAGTTGTAAGTGTTTCCTAGTTGGACATGTGAGCAATAGACTTTAATCTAGAGCTAACCATAGCATAATACCTTGTAACAATGGTTCTAGGATAAGTGTCATTATAGTACTATAAGTAGAAGGAGAGTATAGAGTATCAGTGATATTTCAAGAGTTAGTATCAGAGCCAACATACCCGTCCTGGATAATCATGATTATGCAATTGGATGATCTACGTGAACAATTAGGTATCAAGAAAATTGTGTTAAGAATTAATGGAGCATGATGTTCAATTTGATGATTGATATCGGAAGGGTTAAAGGTAAGGAAATATATACGCATAAAGTTAATGAGGTGTCATGAGTAGAGAAATATCGGAATAGGTAATGAAGATGGTGAAGCGTATCACGGATTAGTTTAATAGGCTTTAAAGGATTAAAGGAAATACATATACAACCATCGAGATGAGGAACCATATACTTGCCCATGAGAATAAGAAAAATGAGTGTTATAAAAGGTACAGCTAATCATGAGTTCTAATAAGTTGAGGAGATGATACAATAATGAAGCTAGTGATATAATACCAAGAGTGCTAATGATTCTATATCGAGGATTAGTCGAGAATAACGTTAATAACAGTGAGCACTCTGCGTGATGATAATAGGATGATATACCAGTTGACATAAATTAAAATCATGAAAGAAAATACAGGTGATGATAACTTTGATCATTGGAGGTAATAGTATAAGTGATTCAGGCAGTACAATTCTAGTACAAAAGTATAGACACTAGATGCATTGAGTGCACCTTGAGTATCAGAGACCGAGAGCACTGACCTGTACCTTTGTGGAGTTATAAATTAAAAAGGTGGAAATAAAATTTTATTTTTAGAATAATTGAGGAGTTGAGATTATGTCATTAAAATTTTGAGGATTTCAAATATTGATTCAATAAAAATGGTCAAGGCTACAAAGAATTTTAGAAGTGATTAAAATTTTATTCGATGTTGAGTATCTGACCTTGAGGAGGTATATGCATTTTATTTTAAAGTTGTTCGAGAAGTTAAACCTTGACGATTATTTGAGGATTTATTTTATGGTAGATGAGAGATATGAATATTATGAGTAGATAATATACATGTGTAAGGATCTGGTGATTTGAGCATGATGGAGATGGCACCGCAGACTGACTTGGGTGTCTATCTAAAATTGTATTGGAAAGAGCAGTATTTAGTATGGTGTTGCACTTGACGTATATTTGAGTGATAAGAACGACTAGTATGAACAAATGTAGTAGGAACGGGAACTGACAGAGGGTATGGTACTAAAGAGATAGAGGTATCAACTTGGATGCATTATTAAACCATGGATATATTAAAGATTCTTGGTATCAGAGTTAGGTATCAATAGGCAGGTGTATGCAATGAGGATGTAATCATGGATGTCTTGTGGACTAATGATTAGTTGATATGGGTACCAGTGTACAGGGATAGGAATTAGTTAGTGAATGTGCTAGAGTTAAGTGTTTGTTAGAGATGGGAGATACCGTAAGTAATATGTTAGCAGGTTCTTTTTCTAATGTTCCCGTCTCTTGATTGATTGATTTCCCTGAGTGCTGTAGTTCGTATTCATGATTTTCTTGTTAGGATATAACTAGTAGTACACCTTAACAGAGACTGAAATACCATGACAAAAGATACATGACCTATATATTTTCTTAAAATTGCATGACTGTAGGTAGAGTTTTCTTAAACCATGATCATTGGGGTTTTGACCATAGCAAAGATCTGTGACGAGGTTATGACTGACAAAAAGAGACAAGAGGATTAAATTTGTGGATGAGCATTAAATTAAATAAAGAATTTAGGGGTTGTTATAACGGAGTTGATGGATCATTGATTTTATGAAAATCGAGGTATGATTGAAATTCGAGGACAAACATTAACTTAAAGGGAGAATTAAGAAATTCACAGAGCCAAAAATTTGAGGATTTATTAATTTTAAGGAGGTCTTGATATGATTGAATTGATTATTAAAAATTTGAGAAATTTGAGAGATTATCATTTTATCTATTTGATTGCAAGATAGAAATTTTATATATTATGAATGTTGCATTGAAGATTCTGGAAGCATCGCATCGTTGAGTATTTGAGGAAAAAGAAAATCAGGAAATAAAATCGTAAATGGAATAGTGTCGAATTCAATTCTTGGGATGAGGAGTTAGATTGGAATAAGCATCAATTGAATTTGAGTTAGAGGAGTAAGATGATTGATGAGTGTTTAAAATTTAAATTTTGGGATACAAATTTTTTAATATGCATTGATTGGATTTCAATTGGAGGATTGGATATTAAATCCTTGGGTATTTAGATGCGAACTTAAAATTTTTGGAGGAGATTATGACAAAGGGGATTCGATTTTTAAACTTGAAGATTTTTCAGGAATATGATGTTGTATAATTTTTGAAAGGTTGTGAAATAACATTATGAAATTACTTCATGATTATTGGTTTAAGATTTAAATTTTGATAGAAATAATATGGTGAATAAAGACAATTATTGAGGATCCTAAATTTCGAGGACGAAATTTTTCTAAGGTGGGTAGACTTGTAACCTCCGATTCCCAATTTCCGAAATAATTAGATTATTTTTTTTTTATACCAAGTTTATAAAATATTTTCTCCTTGAAATTGTAGTATTAGATTTTTGAGCAATGTTTGATTTTAGAAGATAATTTATAATCTTGTATGAAAATCATTTTTTCTAAATGTCGATTTATTATAAAATAAATAGGTAAATAATGATGTAAATATAATACTATAGCTTCGAATATTTTTGGCTTGAAATCATAAAATTATTTGTTTAATAAAAATTATTGAAGGACTAGTTGTTCATAATAAAATTTTTATATCCATTTTTGGAATAGTAAATAAATGAATTACATATTTTCTAGGGTTTTGAAATATGGGTTTGTTTAGTAGCTAATTTAATCAGTTAGCCTTGGAAGCCTTTAAAAATATTTTTCTTAAATTATAATATTTTCTATTAATTTATAAGGTTACCATCTTCCAAGTTCACCCTCATTTTTCCCACATGAAAACTCGTTTATTTATTATCTGGGCCATTCATTATTTGGGCCAACCCTCACCCTTCATCCCACACCCTCTCTCCCTATTTAAGTCCCTCATCACCATTCCCAAGAAACCCTAATCTCCAATTTATTAGCTAGCCCCCACAATTTCCACAAGCCAACAACCACCACCATTTTGTGTGCTCGTGTCCGTGTGTCCAGCATCACCGTGTCAGCCGTGTTGGCCTCGGGTCCGACCCCGGGTGTCCCTCCGTATCCATTCATTTCCTGTGTCCGGTTACAACATTACAATCTGATTTTCGTGTCCGACACACCCGGATACATCCACATCCACCACTGTACACAACAACCATCCCCGTGTCCAGCTCCGGACACGATCCCACCCCCTGACACCTACAGAGAAAACCTAACCCTAACCTAGATCCCGATCTACCGCCGGCGGCCGGGACCTCCTCCTCGGCGTCGAGCTCGCCCGTGGCCAACCAGACGCAGCCGGATCCGGCGTCGAGCAGCACGTCTCCTCGGATCTGGCCGCCGTCGCTTCAGACCGCCGCCGCCGCTCTCGAGTCGACCACCGCCGCAGTAGATCCAGTCGCCGCCGCCTCAGATCCATCGAGCAGGTCCACCGCCGCCGAGTCGAGTTTCCGCCGCGTCGAGCCGATCGATCCTGCCGCCGTCGAGTTCGACAGCCGCCGCGTCGAACCGAGCACCCACCGTCGCTTCAGGACCACCGCCGACGTCTCAGATCTGTCGAGCCGTGGCAGCCTCGAGCAGACCGCGCCGACCCCGGCGAACCCCGCCGACGACGGAAACCCTCCCCATCGTGAGCCTCTTCCCCCTTTCCTTTCTGCAATTCTGTAGTTGTGTTAAATTAAGTTATATGTAATATTTAGTTAAGTTATATATAATTAGTTAATTAATTAATCATTTAGTTAAATTATATTAGTTTAGTTAATTATTAATAATCAGATTAGCAATTTCTTAATAAATTAGTTAATTTGTAAATTAGTTTAGTAATTAATGTAATTTGTTTAGTAATTAAATATATTTAGTTTAGTTATGTAAATTATAAGGGTTTGTGATTATGTAAAAATATAATAATTTTGGGGTTTATTAAAAATATAGTTTTAATAATCTAAATTAGTTCGAAATTGGCTATTTGGACTGGTAACTGAAATTACTAGAGATATATAAATACATTGGTTTACAAATTCTAATTTTTTTATAAATAAACTTTATTGTAATTATTGTTCGAGAATATGCATATACACATGAGTATATATATATATAATGACATGTAGATGTTTAAGTACTTATTTAAATAAATGTTAATACTTGAATATGCATAGTATATAAATACATTAGTAATGTTAATTAAAGATATGTATATTATTTATTTTATTAATAATTAATAGTATAAGTATGTATGTAGGTATTTAATGTATTTGTGTATTTGCGTAATTGTGTATGTGTATACAAGTACTAAAATATATTTTAGCATAAATATTTCTTAGTATATATATGTTAATGTATATAGTGTATTTCTATTTAGTGTAGATATATTTTATATATATACATATATATATATATATATATATATATATATATATATATATATATATATATATATATATATATATATATATATATATATATATATATATATATATATATATATATATATATATATATATTCTTGCGTATTTCTCTATTTTTCTATATATGTATATTAAAATGTATTTTAGTATAAATACGCATTAAATATATATAGGTATTAATTTAACTGTATCCATATAATTTATGTCAATGTATGTTTTCGTAATTAATGTTATATATATTTAATTGGTATAATTACCTGTATATAGTATAATTATTATTTTGGTACAAATATATATATATGTGTATATATATTTTGTATGGGTATATGTTTAATAAAAACGTATTTTGGTATAAAAACGTATATTTGGTATATATATATATATACTTATGTACATATAGGGTATGAGTATATTTTTATTTAGTGTATATAAATGTATAAATGTATATATTCTTAAATAATGGGTAATGTATATTTTTCATAAATAAAATATATTTCCACTTGTATATACTTTGGAATATATATATGTATTATGTTTAATTATTAACAATATGTTTAATTGGTGAATATACTAGATGACCCTAGTTGACTAGTGCCCTGCCTGACATGGCCCTGAGACCAGTACTTTTGACTGTGTTAGTGTAGCATCTGATGCAAATGTGGTTTTGCTTGTGTTATGTTTATAGGACTGTTGGTTTACCCAGGGGATACTCTGGAACAGAACATCAATAATTACCAGCTAAGGACCCAAGGCGAGTACATTCTCTGATTAGTTTCTAATTTATGATATCTTCTATGTTCACTGTATCTAGTGTAAATATCCATGTTCTTGACACATTGGTTACACGGATTGGTATACACGGATCTCGTCATGAGATGTTATTCCTTATTCATGGTGTAGCTTGTACAAGACTTGTTTTCCTTGTTATCTTGTGCATGTACAGACACTGATTTCCGGGGAGATTTGCTACCTTCCTAGGGAATCTCGTGCCATAGCGTACCATGATTGGATTTACTATACCAGTCGGGGGTGGGGAGTATTTTAGTGTAGATATGTGATCATACCAACTTTTCATGCATCATAGCTCACCCCACATCTCACGTCGGGTGCGGCCTGACCCTCTCCATGCTTCATAGCTGTTACGTGTGATTAGCCTGACCTATACATGCATCATAGCTAACCAACGGTTAGCCTGACCTTCGTGAATCATAGCTAATCACATGTAACCAGCCTGATCAAGATCCCAAGTCGATCACATGTTAAAGCTAGTACTCACACACTTAGTCATAGGTTTCTTGCTCATGGACATATTGTTTCTTTTCCTGCAGTTACTTACAGTATTTTCCAGTATTTCTTTCATTGTACATTTCTCGTACCTATACATGCATCTGGTATATTTCCATCTAGAACTGCTACATAGTTTATGTCATTTATATAGAACTGCTATTTAGAGATGTACTTTGCTCCTTCCTGACTGGAAAATATTTTTCCAGACTGTGACCTTAGTGGACTTGTTTCTGACACTTGGGGATTGGTTGTTACTGATTGCAGGTATGATTATTTTGTCATTAGACTTGTGTTGTATTCTTTTGTTTCTTCAAATTCTTATCGTGCTGTAGTTGTGATTGAGTATGTTGTTCATTTTATAGTGGTGTCCGTGTCTCCTTATGGAGTTGGATACTAATATGAGATTATTTAGATAGTACTTGACCTAGACAGCGTTCTACCGCCGATGCTGCGGCGTAGGCTGGACGTACCCACGCTCTCGTGCCCTTATACCGGGTGCGGGTCATGACAAATGTAATATTTTATAACATGATTACTTAGTGCCTGTTTGAGTGAATGCTTGTTTCTGTTCAGTTGATTTATCTCACCAGTACTTGTATAAAGTGCTGACCACCAACAGTTTACTTGTTCGCAGGTACTGGATCGTCCGAGGGAGCGATAGGCGTGCCACAGTCCCGAAGACCCGGAATCCTGGTTTCGATTGTTGCCCCGAGAATGCTATCGTATAAGGGGGCATAATGTATGGAACGAACGTGTGCCTTTGCTAAAGGAAACCCAAGTTGCCTCGATTGTCCCGAACACTCAGTTGGCTAATGCATTGCATTGCAACAAGTCCCTTTCCGCTGCTTACTCGATTGATGCGATGATAGCCAACTATCAACTTAAACGATTGGCCTTGCACGGGCGCAACCCCAGGCCCGTGCGGCATCACGTCCCCAGAAAGCTCGAACGGGCCATTCGCTTGGCTCCCTTCCTCCCTCGCACCCGCAGGACGGGCACGGTGATTCGCGTCCGGCGCGCCGAGGCACGGTGATACGTGTCCGGTTCGTTCATTCCCGGCTGCACGGGGCGGGGCAGGGCGGAGCGGCGGCCCGGGCGGGACCGGGGCGTGACAGAATGGTATCAGAGCGGAATCGATTCTCTGGCCCAAACCGTTGCTATGACTCTGAGATATTATCGATATGGTTTTGCAAAGAGCGTTCCATACAATAAGTCCATAGATATTCTCAAAGTGCAAAATATTTCCTGAACTTGAATTGCTTGATTGTTTCGATTGAGTACGGCGAGGGACGACACTATCGCTACTCGGGATATCGAGAAGTTTATCCTTGAAGTTTCGAGGACAAAACTTTTTGTTGGTTGGTAAGTATGTAACGCCCCGCTTCGCGCCGGCGTTATGTATCAAGGTGAGTGGGCAGAACTTCGTTCTCTGATTCTTGCACGCCTTAATAATAAACTGAGTTTTTGCTTGCAATGTTTTCTTAAGAGAATGATAGAACCTGCCTTGCATGTTAATGAACGAACTCACCTAGCTTGTCTTTGAAACAATGCCTGCTTAACGAGAATCCTGAATCGCCTACTTAGAGTGCATGAATATGTTCACTATCGTCTATGCTTCGAGAGAACCATACTGTGCCTGAACGTGTTCAAGTGATAAGTCGGATTGCCCCGCAACAATGAGTGTATTCTGATGGTTCGTCTCGTCTGCATACTAGAGTTTATTTGATAGTGTTCCATGCATTCGCACGCGGTCGGACAATGGCTATTGGTGGAGAGCTGAACTGCATGTGTCCCGGCTGCTACCATGATAGTGAAAAGCAACCATGAGTCACAGCTGCCTCTAGCATCAGATAAAGAGTCATTGGTATGCTGTTCCACCAGCTGCCGATCCTGAGATACTCGAGGACCGCCCTGCATATAGCTAAGTCATTGTGTTGGCTTGGATAGTGACTGCCCTTAAGAATGTGCATCGTGTGTCTAGCTTTACATCAGACCCTCGAGTCGCACGAGACACGCTGCGCACACCCTGAAACATGAACGGTTTGCTTGCTTGCATATTCAATATGAAACTCTGTTTCCAAACATGTTTCTAAACAAGTAAATCGACTCTGCTAGAACTGCATGAAACGAACCTAGGTAAAACTAGAAAGATCACTAGTAATGTAATGTTTTATAACATGATTACTTAGTGCCTGTTTGAGTGAATGCTTGTTTCTGTTCAGTTGATTTATCTCACCAGTACTTGTATAAAGTGGTGACCCACCAACAGTTTACTTGTTCGCAGGTACTAGATCGTCCGAGGGAGCGATAGGCGTGCCACAGTCCCGAAGACCCGGAATCCTGGTTTCGATTGTTGCCCCGAGAATGCTATCGTATAAGGGGGCATAATGTATGGAACGAACGTGTGCCTTTGCTAAAGGAAACCCAAGTTGCCTCGATTGTTCCGAACACTCAGTTGGCTAATGCATTGCATTGCAACAAGTCCCTTTCCGCTGCTTACTCGATTGATGCGATGATAGCCAACTATCAACTTAAACGATTGGCCTTGCACGGGCGCAACCCCAGGCCCGTGCGGCATCACGTCCCCCGAAAGCTCGAACGGGCCATTCGCTTGGCTCCCTTCCTCCCTCGCACCCGCGGGACGGGCGCGGTGATTCGCGTCTGGCGCGCCGAGGCACGGTGATACGTGTCCGGTTCGTTCATTTTCGGCCGTACGGGGCGGGACAGGGCGGAGCGGCGGCCCGGGCGGGACCGGGGCGTGACAACATACTCCTTATTCTTTCCACAATTGTGCGGTTCATTCTTTCTGCAACCCCATTGTGTTGTGGTGTGTGTGGGACAGACATTTGGTGTCTAATGTCATATTTAGAGCAATAGTCTTCAAACATCCTTGAAGTATACTTACCACCATTATCCGTGTGAATACACTTCAAGAGCTTTCCGGTTTCTCTTTCAACTTTGGTATGAAAATCTTTGAAAACTTCAAAGACTTGATCTTTGGCTTTTAGGACATACACCCATACTTTTCTAGATGCATCATCAATGAAGGTCACAAAGTAGGAGGCACCACTAAAGGTTTTTACATTTATGGGTCCGCATACGTCCGAGTAGACTAAGTCCAATATGCCGGTTTCCTTTTTGTTATAGTTTTTAACAAAAGCTACCCGATATTGTTTTCCAATTAAGCAATGATCACAGTGGGATAATGATATACCTTGCATGGATGGAAGTAGTTGCCGCCTTGCGAGAGTTTGTAGTCCTTTCTCGCTCATGTGGCCAAGCCGCTTGTGCCACAAATCCATAGAGGTACCTTCCACTGTTCCAAGTCCATCATTCTCCAAGTGGAACTGAGTTTTGTAGAGAGTGCAACACTTCTTTTCTCTCGCAAGTACAAGTGAACCTTTGGTAAGCTTCCAACATCCTTTATCAAAGTTGCTTGTGTATCCTTCTTCATCAAGCTTGCCGGTGGAGAGAAGATTAAGACGAAGATCGGGCACAAATCTAACATCTTTTAGAACCATCTTTGTTCCAATGTTAGTGGTAACACAAATATTTCCAATGCCAAGAATTTGAGAAGAGTTTTTGTTACCCATTTTTACCGTCCCAAGGTTACCTTCACGAAGCGAAGTGAAGTAGTCCTTCCGGGGAGTAGCATGGTAGGAGGCACCAGAATCAATCACCCATTCCGAGTCTTGGCAAGTGAGATTTGTACAGTCTTCTTCACATGCCGAGAAAAGCACAATTTCATTGTCAATGGCAACGGCTGCACTTTCAGTCTTTTCTTGCTTCTCATTGGTCCTTCCTTCCTTTTGTTCTCGCTTGAGCTTGCGGCATTCCCGTTTTATGTGTCCACTCTTCCCGCAGTGATAGCAACTGATGTCCTTTCTAGCCTTTGATTTCCCTCTTGACTTGTCACGGTTCTGAGGATATCGGCTTTTGCTCCTCCCCCTATTCTCGGTAACAAGAGCATGAGAATAGGAGAATCCGGATGACTTTTTTCGAATTTCTTCATTCAAGAGGCTGCTTGTAACTTGGTTCATGGATACAACTCCGTCAGGTGCTGAGTTGCTAAGAGACACCACCAGAGTCTCCCAACTGTCTGGCAACGAGCTAAGCAAGAGAAGGGCTTGAAGCTCGTCGTCCAACACCATCTTCATGGCTACAAGTTGATTCACAATACTTTGAATTTCATTTAGATGTTCAGATATAGAGTCACCTTCTTTGAACTTGAGATTGACAAGCTTCCAAATCAAGAAAGCTTTGTTGCCGGCGGTCTTCCTCTCATAGAGATCTTCAAGTTTCTTCCACAAGCTATTCGCCGAAGTCTCATTTGACACATGGTGGAATACGGTGTCATCCACCCATTGTCGAATGGTGCCAATGGTCTTCCGGTCGAGCTTCTTCCAATCTTCTGCCGTCATAGACTCCGGCTTGGAAGATACTCCTTCAACCGGTGCATAGAGGTCCTTGCAATAGAGAAGGTCCATCATCTTCGCCTTCCATATCATCCAATTGCGGCCATTCAAGCTAATCATACGAACGCCGCCGATGGGAGTCTCCATCTTAACACAAGAAGATTAGCAACCTGGCTCTGATACCACTGATGGGAAAAACAAGACCTTTCCCGTCTTTGTGATGAGATGAGAATATGGAAGAGAAGCAAAAAAAATAAAATTAAGAGAGATACACACACAAGATTTACCAAGGTTCGGCTCAATTTGAGCCTACGTCCTCACCCGCTCCTTCTTCGCCTTTTTCACTATAATCAAATGAAAGATTACAAAGAGCTCTTCTCTCAAGTTGGTACAACTTCACTTGAGGATCACTATCTCTCAAACTCACTTGAAAAGAATTACAAGTGTGAGGATTACAAGTTGTGTTATAACCTTCACCATCTCCCCTCTATTTATAAGGAGGATAAGCCTCTTGGGTACACCACTCTATGTATGGAGAAGTCCAAAGGGCAGCCCTTTCATCTCCCAAGATTAGTCCTTCCATCTTCCAATGCATGGAGAAAGGCAATACATCATTATTGCATGCAAGATGAATATATGCAGAATATGAACAGATAACCTACTTTCGAGAGCCATAACTTCTTCAATACACCTCAGAATGATCTGGTTCAAAGCTGGAAAGAAAGAGAAAACTTTTTCCAACAACTTTCGCGTTGAAGACCGAGCCTAATTATGCCTGCAACAGCTCCGAAAACGGCTCCCAAAACTGTATCTAGTCACAGAAACTGCACCCAGAAAAATGGCTAAGTACTTGGCCGAACCCAACCATGAGTGACCGATTTTCATGGATCAAATCCATATTGGTTCATCATGGGGATGGACCCCGTTCCCATCACACCCTTGGTTTCACTGAGTACTCTAAGAATCTAGCCCATGCACTACACGCCAGGTTAGTTTGAGATTTCCAAGAAACAGAAGATCAAGGTTGGGTTCAAAATTGCAAACCACTGCGCAAATAAGCAGGGAGTAAAAGCAAAGCATAACCTTTTTAAAATGCTTATTAGTTACAACATAATTTCCAAAAACTCTGCAATACTAAAAGTTTATTAGCCCGCAATAACATTTTTTGTGGAGAAAGTGTGTTTAGGTTCTGGCCCCCCTCGTTACTGGATCCTCGTCCAGTCCCTTGATAAGGTTGGTGCTACATGGTCAACCCAAGAACAATTTGAACTTCATAATTGATGATACATGATATATACATGTTATCTACTATAAGTTATATGGACAGGAAATTTCTCAATATCTATCCCTGAGAAATTGGTGCTAGCCTACATGAAGTCAACCCAAGCACAACTGGAACTTCATACTTAATGATACATGATATATACATGTTATCTACTATAAGTTATATGAACAGGAAGTTCCTCAATATCTATCCTTGAGAAATTAGTAGAATAAGTAGGAAACGGTCTAATGCTGCTATAATAGATGCAGTAATTACAAAACCCACTCTCAGGATGCGAGAAGGTTAGGTTTAACGGTTAGATTGCAACTTATAGGTGGACTAGACTGTACAACACAAAGCAAGAATCAGACATTCATCACAATCGAATATGCTTATTCGTTGAGCGTGTTGAAGAGATCCCTGAAATTGAATTTGCTGCAGTTCCCACAGATGCATTCTAAAGAGTAATCTGCATGCAATGTGATGTCATGGTATAATTATCTTTTAAATTGGATATCATAATGTCATGCTGCAAGGACATGGGTAGGACACAGCACGATATGGACACAAACACAGAAACAGCCCCTATCAGCAGGTCCATGACACTGCAATAGAACAAGGACATGGAACCAATTTGAACTGTTCATGCTTTGTCATAATGTCAGTTATTTTCTGTAAATAAAATATGAAGCTAGAATGAATTTATCAAGGAAAAGTTGAACTTGTTTGATTAGCAATGGAAAAATGAGGATGAAGGCTAAATTTAAGTACACATTTTAATTCCAAGGGAAATAAAGTACATATTTTACTATAAACAGGTAAAGGCCTACCAATAGAAATCTACTTGACGGTCATGGAAGTGGACTTTAAAATCACCAGCCAACTCAGTGAGACCTGGCTCACCTGGTAAAGCCAAGACCATGACCCCCTTCCTTGGTACACTGAACCAGAAATATTCTGGCTGAAAAATGTAGATGTCTAAATAAATGGGTGCATATAGCATATTCTGAAGTGGTTAGAATAATAAACAAAAAGGATATGAAAAGAAAGAAGGTATATAAACCTGTACTGACTTCAAATAATACAAATAAAGTTCATGAAAACGACTTTTTCATGGATGATATATAAAGCGAGAAACGTGATAGTTGCTAGCAGGCCCTAAACAACCCTAGTAGATATGCACTATGCACTTCATTGAATCCTGTACAATAATGAAAACCTGTGTACACATGCGTGAGTAGTATGTGTGTCTTGTGTGTTTGCTCTCTTGTATGTATGTTGTTGTGTTTTGTGAGAGAGAAATAGAACTAGCAATATAATCCATATCATAAGCAACAAATAGAGAAGTACTCGAGCATTCCTCGCATCAGTTAGAGCATGAACTAAGTAGTGAGTAGTGAAAGAAAATGGAAGAGAGTGTTATCCTCTTCCAATAATCAGTACTGCCAAATATGGATATTATAAACAAACAAAATGGATCCACAATTGGATGAAGGGATTTTCATTACCAGTATAATGGTGACAAAGACTTCTTGCTTGAATATCTTCCACCAAATAAATAAAAATACTCACTGCCCTTTGCCTTTTATATAATTAAAGGGTTGGGAATTAGAAAATGTGTGTAATGTAACTGGAATTATGATGACGAATAAAACAAAGACACAAGGAAAGAAGTATTCTTCAGCCATAAATCTAGCACTCCTCCAGCCCTCCCCTCTTGTTCCAAAGAACATGGGACAAACTTAAAAAAAATTGACTAGGCCAAAAAAAAAAAAAAATCCAAACAATAAATTAAAGCAATCAGATGATAATAATGACAGCTAAACGGGGACCAGCCTCATAGTAGCCTGCTGTTTTGGATATTCAACTCGGCAGTAAACTATATTACAAAAGTAAGAGTATTATTTAAGCAAGCGAAAGCCTCAAGAATCACATCCCATTAACCTTAGGTATTGGCTAAAGGCAGACAAAAGATGGGAATCAACTTGCATCCTGTAGCTGTTCGATAGTTCAACCTTTCATTTTCAGTATATTTAGTTGCCATCCGAATATGAATTACGGATAATGTGTGATTTGAGTTGAGTCATACTCAACATCTATTTGACCAATGTAAAAAACTGAATTATGCCAAAAATGTGAAGTAGATAATAAAATGAAAGCAATTAATACACGCCTTAATATCATATCAGAGTGAAAATTTAACATGTACCATCAGCTCCTTAGTCCTTGGATGTTTTTTTTTTTTTGAGAATAGAACACCTGAGGAACAGAAATGTAAATATTATAGTAATTCAATTATAGCCAAACTTTAAGGAAAATCAGAACAGGTAGACAATCTGACTTGGCAGAACAAGCCCCTTCCCGTCTATACATCTTTTCTGATTGTAGTAGTCCATGGACTCCTCAGCAGTTGGAAAGAACTGAATAAATAAATACAGCTCACAATTAAATAAAGGATCAAATAGAAATGCAACAATCTATCTACCTATCTTTGGTCCTAAATATAAATTTTACCTTAAGATATAAAAGAAGGCTGGATATCATTAATCCTGTCCTGTCCTTGCCATGCCAGCTTTGCAATGAACCACCACCACATTTTCAATGTCTTCTTTCAACCATGAGTAAGCACTTCGACAAAATGATATATAATAAGTTGGATTGGAGGGCAATTGTGGTCAGCAAATGGGAAAGAAGCCACCTGAGGATGTAGTTACTTCAGATGCTCGGGACGAAACAAGAAGTAACTGATTCGACAGACTTGAGAAATAGGTTCAGAAAGAATAGTCAATAACAGATGTGTGCATGAGGTGGTATAAATAATGCTTATTCACCACATACTTCAACCTGAGGCCAGAAGCACCCAAGCTTTGAGCACTTTCATTTCATCTCCACAAAAGATTTAAAGACTTGGATAAATTTGCAAAGCTTTGCGGAAGCATATTTTTATTTTATTTTATTTTATTTTTATTTAAACCAACTGCTTTTATAAGATGATAATGACTAAAGGAGAACCAAAATGCAAGTATAATAGTCACTCTATAGCTTTTGTTTATATAAGAGAATAATTATTGATATGTACATACAGTGTTTGGAATAATATAAATATTTAACTCTTTAACCCTTACCGGATATAAACCTCAGATCAACAGTTTGTAGCAAGCTTTAGTATCGGCTAATACTGATATGTATCGTCCGTATGGTATCGTTTTTGGCCTATTTTTGGCTTGTCCTGATCTGTATCGTATCGTTTTCGGCTTATTTTTGGCTTGCGCTGATCTGCTGATCCGATACTGACCGTTACCAAAACCGACATAGTGACTCTCTTTCCTTGTCAATTCGGCAAAGAAAAAAATTACAAAGGGAAATATAGGGAAATGGTGCAACACAATGATTCGATATTTTGACAATTACATGCTACAACGTGGCAATAAGATTCCTTATCGAACAGTGTGACCATTCCATTTGTCGAAGTTGTATATTAATATTTATAGATTCACACCATCCATCAATCTTAATATTATTCCATTCAAACCTTACAATAAAATAACAAATAATACATATAATTATACCTAAATTATGATATATTTTCTAGTTTAATAATAATAACAATAATAATTTTATTAGTATTGACTTTGCAAATATATAACAATCGTGGATCTTCATACCCGTCAGTTTGTTCTCCTTCGGGTCAACTCATCTTCTCAGATTCGACACGTACCCGTCTGAAAATTTTAGGCCCTGGATCCACCTACAAAGTCTCCCTTTGTCCTCCTTGCCCATTGAGAAAATTGTTGCATCACCCTCCCATTCCCTTCCTCTATCAAATGCAACGCAGATCGTCTGCATATTTCTTCTAAGTCCAACCTGGCCTTAGGATTGTCTTTCATCTTTTTCTTTATGTCCATCACAGTATTAATTATGTTGTCAAACATATTCTTCTCAATATGCATGACATCAGGGTTATGTCTGATCATATTGGTGCTCCAATATGGCAGGTCCCAGAATATGCTCATCTTCGTCAGTTATGAGTTTGACCAAATCCATCACACTTGTACCCCCTTGTAGGATCTTCGATAGCACTTGAAAAATCTCTGACCTCCTCCCATATTGTGTCTCCGGACCACCTTGGCGGTGAATCGGCCTTCTCCACAACACCAGCACGGAACTCATTCCTGTTCCTCCTGAACGGATGATCTTTCGGCAGGAACTGTCGATGACAATCAAAGAAGTACGATTTTTATTCGTTTTTTAAACGGAAAGCCTTAGTACGGTCCATGAAATACAGACATGAGATACGACCATGAGTGCTCCATTCCGATAACATTTCATAGGCCGAAAAGTCGTTGATGGTCCACATAAGTGCTGCCCTCATCTGAAAATTTTGCTTTCTGGAAACATCATACGTGTTGGCGTCTACTTTCCATAGTTGATTCAACTCATGTATCAATGGCTATAAGTACACATCAATGTTTCTCTTGAAATTGTTTAGACCCGGAATGATAACGGTTAGAAATATATACGGAGTCTTCATGCACATCCAAAGGCAATAGGTTGTATGGGGTGACAATCATAGGCCAACACGAATACTGGGATCCCGAAAGTCAAATGGGATTAAACCGTCGGAGGATATCCCCAATCTGACATTACGCGGATCTAAAGAAAAATTGGGATACTCTCGATCAAAGTGCTTTCATGCTTCTCCATCGGATGGATAATCCAACACTCCTTTGATCTGTTCCCTCCTATGCCAACTCATGTTTTTGGCATTCTCCTTCACCATAAATAACCTTTGCAACCGCGGCATCAAATGGAGGTAGTGCATCGAATCGGTCGACTTCCTTACACCGGGAGTCTTTCCAGTACCAGTTGCCTTGTTGAGATCAGCACCACAGAATCTGCACACTGCTTCATCTTTGTCTTCTTTATAGTACAACATGCACCCGTTGCGACATGAATTAATTTTTTTATATTCCATCCATAGCGATCTAACCATTCTCTTAGATCGGTAGAAGTCTGTAGGTAACTTGGCACCCTCCGATAAGATCTCTATAATCAACTCGATCAGTCGGTTGTAACATTCTTGCGGCATGTTAAAATCAGACTTTTTGCTCAACAGCCTGGTGACTACCTCTAACGGTGAATGATCCTCACAACTAGGATACAATGGAGTCCTTGCATTCTCCAACAACTCCATAAACTTTGCAGCATCGACATTCGGTGCCTCCTCAGCTACTTCATGATTATCCGGATAAAAAGTAGGCCCCGTAGCATCGAAAACCATGATCACATACCCGTCGTCAAAATCAGCATGCTCATGGACATTCATATATGGCTCCACATAAGGCTCCTGCTCCGATGCTAAAGGCATAAGCTCTTCGTGTGGGGCCCACTGATAGTAATTCAGAGTGAAACCCCTCGAGTACAAATGATATGTCACATCCAGTTCTGGATGATATTTCAAGTTACGATATTTTACACAAAACACTTAATTTTTATACCGTCCATGTACTCAGGGAACGCCTTGGCGAACTGCAGGAACTGCTCTACTCCCTCTATGTATTCATCCCACACACCGCACATGTCATCTGGATGAGGTTGTACATCCAGGAACGATGATGCATGTATTAATTCAGATCAATTTCTAGATACTTCTACAAAGTTGAATAGACATCGTTCAAGTATATTATCCAAATGTTCATCAAAGTGAGTATTTAGGTCATATCGTTAGTATTCGAGTTATGATGCACGAGTATCCATATCGTGACTCATGAGTATCCGTAAAGTACCTTAGCTATTTACCTAGTACTTTAACCCATTACCTAGTATCTTACCCATAACACAACACATCTCCCCTCGATACTCACTTGTATCTAGGTACCTATATATTTACCCTCATATATACATCCTAGATATCTCATATATCCAAATACTTTGGTACTTATATACAAATATAGCCCAAGTATCTTGATACTTGGTACATTTCTCTTACCCTAACTATTCTCTGCCTAACCTAGTTGCTGGAATATGTTGTTACTTGCTCTGTACTACAACATGGGGTTGTTGAACACAACATTTGTTGTTAACCTGCTGTGGTATGCAATCTGCTGCTCAGGTTGCCCCAGGCTTATGCTGCTACTCACACTTACAGTTGCTGGACATAGCTGCAGGAACTGTCCCATATTGCAGTCCTTACTACAGGGACTCTGAGCTCTCCCCTTCCTGAATACATCCTCCCCTCATTGCAATACCTTACTACTATAGTTGCTAAAGTTACAATGGTACCCCAAGCACTGTAATCTGCTATAGTTTGAAGAAGATACAACTGCAATTGCAGCTTATACTGCTAGTCTCTGCAGTCTAAACATTCTCCCTTGCCTCCAAAACTGTAACCATGAACCACACAGTCCTTCACATCTAACTCAACACCACTCTCCAAATACAATGCAACATACACACACCAATTTGACACCCTCTCTCTTCACAGGAACACCTACTCATAAACACTCTCACCTATAATACCACTTACTAACACTCATGTGCTCAAGTGGTACATTCTACACTTAGACACAAAAGCACACAGTTATATATATATATATATATATATATATATATATATATATAGCCACATATCTAATTCCCCATGATACACCTCACTATATGCACATAAACACATACCCAAATCTTATGATACAATCAAGTATCAACAAAAATACACTATGACACCAAATAAACAACACCAATATCAATTGGAACACCAAAATGTATATAGAATTGATATGAACCTATTAAATAATAGATCTAATGCAATATATAGGTAATTGACACAATGAGACACCAAAATACCCAAATTATCAAATCTAGCCATACGTATCTTGGCGTATCATACAAACACTAAGTATCCAATTATGGACACTAGGACACCACTACTAGGGTTAGTGTCCGTGTCCGTATTAGGGTTAGTGTCAGCGTGTGTTAGTGTGTCTGTGTGTGTTTGTTCGCGTGTGTATGAGTCCGTGTGTGCTCGTGTGTCCGTATCCGTATTAGGGTTAGTATCCGCGTGTGTTAGTGTGTGGGTCCGCGTGTCCGCGTGTGTTAGTGTGTCCGTGTCCATTTTAGGGTTAGTGTCTGCATGTGTTAGTGTGTGCGTGTGTGTGTGTGTGTGTCCGTATGTGTTTGTCCGTGTGTGTTCTCGTGTATGTGTCCGCGTGTGTGTGTGTCCGCACATGTGTTTGTCAATTTGGGGTTAGGGTTAGTGTCTGCATGTGTGTGTGTCCGAATTAGGATTAGAATTTACCTAAGGAGGGGTGGCCGAAGAGGAGGGGGCTGATCGAGGAGGGGGTGTCCGGAGAAGAGGAGGAGGAGCCCGGAGAGGAGGAGGAGGACTTGGTGGCGGAGGAGGAGCTCGGTGGAGTCCGGGGTCGGAGGTGGGGCTCGGTCGGTGCCAGAGCTGTGGAACCGAAGGGGTCGAGGGGGGAGGTCGCGAGCGCGGGAGCTCAAATTTTTTGGGAATTTTTTGGAGATATGGGAAAAAATTAACGATGTTAACCAATATGAAAATGTTAGCGACGCCATAAAGTGACGTCTCTAAATGTCACAGATTTTATAATATTTAGCGGCGTTTGAAAACTAAAGTCGCTACACGTCGCTATAATTATAATAATAGCGACGTCTGGCGACAGTTGGCAACATCTTATTCCATAATATTATTTGCAGTCGCAGAACATCGCAGACAGTCGCTAACAACGACGTCTTGTGACGTTATAAAATGACGTCACTAAATTCGTAAAATATAGAGACGTCATAACTAAACGTCGCTAATTGGACATATTTTGGTAGTGTAAGTTACACGGTCACCGCTATCGAATGAACCATTGTCATGCTAACAAGAAGATTAAAAGAATGCTTAAACATATTTCTTTATCATATGCTAAAGATAAAATAGAATTACATGCTTAGTTTATAAAGAGATAGATAACTGTTGCCATGCTTGCGAATAGAAAACTACTTGAACATATTTCATTGATCGCACTGCAAAAAGATAGAATTGTATGAATGACTTGTATTGTGTGCTATTGAACCTATCGATCGATTGAAAAGAAAGAAGATTGAACCTATCGAATTGATTGAATAGAAGAGATTGAAGAGCTATTGGCTCTATCGCTTGATTGAAAATTCTGCTTTTATCTGGATATGTCCATCATATTAATCTTTATCTGATAGAATTGTATTTATACATTGGTCTGACAACTCGTGCACAAGGTATCAGGTCTCTCGAGCGGTATCCTGGGACACTGGGAATCGTTCGGCCTGGAAGAGGCTAATCGAACACCCTGAGGCTTGTATTCCTCGCGATTAGGGGGTGTGGGTATTAGTGTAGTGCTGAACCATGAGTCCTGCTGCTATTTTGAGCATATTTTAGTGTAGAGCAACCATGTATTTCAGCAGCTATTAGCCGATCCGTCATTAGTGGGATGGGCTTGTACGTCCCAATTGCTAATCTCGGGAATCCAACACTCGGGGGCTATCATATGGTTAGGTCGCATGCTAGAATTTTAGTTTTCTTGCATACCTAACTGTTTGATGCAGAGACGAACAGAGAATATAATCTTATTCATATATGCAAATTTATGCTAACTTGTATGTCTGTTACAGGGATAACCGTTCGACGAAAGGTAAGAATCACTGAATAAGTGATGTACTCATTATTGAATTTTGCTTGCTATCATGTACTACTCATAGACTTGCATGCTTTGCTTGAATGTGATGATACCCTTATGATAAGAGGCATAGTCCACTAGATGATGCTAACGTCCTTAGAGTTAATGGATATAGCTCACAAGACACGCGGCACACACAAGATAATACTTGAACCTATATATCGTGCATGCAATGCTTGTCCGGTAGGCTTAGTTGTATTGAACTGAACTCTGATTTCAAATATGTTACCAAAAATAAGTAATGTGATTCGGTTCCTATTCTGCATGAAATGAACCTAGGTAAAAGTAGCAACATCACTAGTAATTTAATGTTTTATCACATGCTTATATAGTGTTAGTTTTAGAGGGTGTTGCTTCTGTTTGTTGCTTTTATACTCACCAGTACTTTCCCCAAAGTGCTGACATTCCACCAGTTCTATTCGCAGGTGCTGGATTGTTTGA
>JAYESA010000019.1:10379150-10444150 GCA_036927795.1 Iris macrosiphon | reverse complement strand
TTTTGGGAGTCCTTTTAAACACACCCCCTCCCCATGACATCCCACCATCTCTCACTCACATCCAACTCCAAGGGAATATATACCTTAGTACTTTCCAAGGTGGTTCTCTCTCTCTCTCTCTCTCTGTGTGTGTGTTATGTTCTTCCTTTTGTTTGTTACTAATATATGTATGCTTATATTTGTTTGTCATATAAGCTTGCGAGCACGAGCAGAATAATATATATATATATATATATATATATATATATATATATATATATGTCACGTTTCTTATTTTTTGTTTTCTTAATTTTGAGAGAAACAATTTCTTTTTATGCATTGTTTTTGCTATTAATTGTTTGTTTTATGATATAACCTGTCTTTTTATTCTTGAACGATTTTTTTGACTTAAAAAAAAGCTGATTGGAAAGGGAAGCTATATATCATCATCCAAACAGACCTCGATCCTCCGAACATTCGTACTTTCCAAAAAAATAATTTTTTTTTACATTTATAATAACTGGGAGGATTATACATTCCCAGTACCATTTAATTTATCCAAAAGAATTAGGTTATTTTGTTTGTTTTTTACGTTTTAAGATTTATAAAATGGCCTTGTGTTTCTCGTACTTGAAGTATTGTAGGTATAATGTTTTCATTTATTTCAATCGGTTCTTTGTTTATTATGTCGTATTGGGAACAAATATTCATTTAATTTTTTTTCTTTCTCCTCTTTGTTTTTTTTTTCTTTCTTTCTCCTCTTTATATATATATATATATATATATATATATATATATATATATATATATATATATATATATATATATAATATTATAAAGGGTATACTTGTTTGATCACATTTTATTTTCTTATATTTGTAGTCTTTAATTCATCTATTTCGATAGAGATCAATGTAACACTTTGTTTTTATGGGATGTGATTGAGTCTACCATTTATTTGTTTATAATATTTTTTTTTTTATGTTCTATTGTCTATTTGTTATAAACTAATTCCTAATTATTCATGGACTTTACAATTTTACTGAAAGAGAAGGTAATTGGTTTGGTTTTTATAGATTATTACTCTCCTAGTATACATTATAATGAAAATTAAGTAACATTATTTTGTATTATTATGTTATGCTTATTTAGGTTTGGGTATTCCTTGCTCAAATTTGGATTTGGTGGTTAATCTTAGTTACTTAAGATCAAACATACAAACATCTATATATACGTTACTAACAATTATTCCAAGACAGAAAAATTATATGATTTTATTAGTTCAGCATGCACAATAACTGGATTTATATATATGCAGTACTGACCTTTACTTTGTATTACAAGAGGGTACAGTCTAGTTTAGCTTGGATGGTGATCAAAGGTTGAAGTTCAAATATGCTTATATTTAGATGAGGAATGTTAAGCAAATTAATAGATCCATGGTTCAAGATGATATATATATATATGAAGTAATTGATTGTTCTAAATTAAATTAATTCAATGGTAGGCAAGTTACGTACTTAGTAATTGATTATCAACTTCTTTACATTGCAGGAGAGACTTGGAACGGGTTAGCATTTGGAAATTTGATAGATAGATAGAATAGATAGATATGGCCTATAACTTTGGAAGTAGCAGTCAATCACTGGCCTCAACCTCTGCCTCTGCCTCTGCCTCTGCCTCTGGGGATCAAAGAGAACATCCACCTCCATTATTGCCACTGAATTATGACAATCTTCTTGATGCAATCCTCGACGAAGAAGAAGAAGAAGAGGAAGAAGACGAAGATGCAGAGTATCTTAGCGATAGAAACATGGACGAGAGAGCACTCCTGCGCCGCATGAGGAGGGACCGAAAGAGGCTGAAGCTTCTGAGGAGAAAAAAGCAGCATACATTGCCAAATCATCAGCCGGCCATCGATCAAAATAGAAAGAAATTTCTGATGACCCAAGACGCCATCCAAGGCTACATGGTGAAAGCCATGGAAGAGTGCGGCGCACAGGGATATGCATACGGCATCATCCCTCGAAATGGCAGACCGGTGAGCGTTGCCTCCGCCAATTTGAAGGGCTGGTGGCAGGAGAAGGTTCGCTTCCACCGCAACGGCCCAGCCGCAGTCTCAAAATACAACTCATCCAAGTCGTCTCTGCTCGAGGAGCCGCTCAACGCCGTGACCTCGACTCCGGAAATGCTGAACGAGTTCCAGGACTCCACGCTCGGCTCCCTCCTGTCGGCGCTGATGCCGAACTGCACTCCTCCACAGAGGGCTTTTCCTCTCGACAAGGGAGCCCCACCGCCGTGGTGGCCCACTACGGAGGAGGATTGGTGGACGGAGCTGGGGCTCCCGACTGACACGGGGAGGCCGCCCTACAGGAAGCCTCATGACCTGAAGAAGGCTTGGAAGGTGGGGGTCATCATCGCGGTGATCAAGCACATGTCCAAAGACTTGAGCAAGATCCGTCGGGTCGTCAACCACTCGACGAAGCTTCAGGAGAGGATGACCGCCAAAGAGTGCGAGCTGTTGTCTGCGGTCCTCGACCACGAGGAGCAATGCTATAGGGAACGCCATCCAGCTGCAGCCGACGATGCTGTGGCCACTGCTGCTGAAGATATTAATGGTGCTGGCAGCAGCTTGATTGGACACAAGAGGAAAGCTCCTATCGAGCTTCTGAACGTGTCGTCGTCGAGTGCACCACCGGTTGCTCCTATCGAGAGTACATACAACCCATTCCCTGCTGCGGATCATAATATGGAGGAACAACACATTATCGGAGATTTGTTCGACCGCTACAATTCAGGTGTAGTCGTCGACCAAAACTGGCCGGGGCTGAATCATGGTATGACGCAATTTTATCCGAACCAGTTCCGGCCGGGGGCTCGGCCAGATCATACTGCAGCGCAGAACGACGACAGTATGTACATTCCGCAGGTGGAAGATCTACTGCAGCACACTGACGTCGTCGACCATCAAAATGAAGCAGCACCAGACCCAAGCGCGGCGATGGCTTTGGCCGAAGAGTCGTTCAATGACCCGGAATGGCTGGATAACTTCCTCGGCGGCTATGGTTGAGACCAGAATATATATGTTGGAAAAAATAAGACATTTTTCGACTTTGTGATGAGATAAAATAAAATGGAATAGTGTGCATAGTCCCTCTACCAGATTGGAGATGATCCTGATATGGTTTTCAGGGTATTGTACTTAGGTATAAAGTTAAAAAATTATTTCCGATCAAGGAGAATAGTGTGCATAGCCGCACTGTTAGTCAGACATATAATTACTCTCTTAACATTTGAGCAAAAATTAATTAAATTGGTCACATGTATGAGATAAAAATCAAAAAATTATCTGGAAACAAATTATCCTATCAAAATAACCAAACTAAAAGAAAAATTATTATTAATGCAATAATGAAATTATGGCACGTTAGGACCTTCTATGTCTACTTTCCATCGGTTTGCGGAAGTCAACTATTTCAAAGGTAGTATCCAATAGTACACGGCTTGTGTGAGACCAATAGTTTGTTATAAAATCCTACATTTCTTCCAACAATATGATTGTTCAAGTTCAACACAAGATGTTAGTGCGTTGGATAAATAAAGTGTTTGTAAGCAACTATATAATAACTTTGGGTTCTATATATGACATAGAATTTATGATTAAACATGTGGAACTTCTGATTCTCAATATTTAATTTTTAATTTTAGGAAACTGGATGTTTCAGGCATATATATGAACTTCAGGGTCTTTTTATGAACTTCGGGTTCTATATAAACTTTAGGTTCAATATGATCTTCCAGCTAACTTATGAAATTTAGAGAGCTTTGAATTCACTAATTATGAACTTCAGGTTAAAATATGAACTATGGTTTCAATATGCTTGGCTTCCGGCAAACCAAATATTATGAATATTGTGATAATGCTAATATTACGGCAAGGTTATGGCATCTGTCAAGTAGCTTTGCCTCTGGGCTTTGTGCTTTGCATCATCACTAGCCTGACAACAAGGCCAAGAAATTTGTATACTTTGCTTAATTTCCTGCGGGAAAATGATGCAACAGTGGTAGCATGGTTGCGAGGATACGTTGATAGCATTTTCTATAGCTCTGCTTCTTACGGGGTTATGATTTCTAAAAAGGCTAAAATTCTGTCAGATAATATGTTTGCAACTCTGCTACTCTGCTAGCGCGTGCTAGTTCTGTGCTAGCATACAGAGCCGGACGGACGCAGAGGTAGAGGGGAAAGGGACTGTGCTACCACACGGGTGGACGCGGTGGCACGGCGGACGGACACGGGGGGAGGGAGGGGAAGGGGAAGGGGCGGAGCAGCCGTGTGCAAATTTCGAATATTATATACAAGACCTGAAAGTAAATAACCCTTTATTTAATGGCGCAGGTGACTTGCTGGATCTGTCGGATGCGATCAGACTTTACCACGATAGCCTTGATTACCCTTCCGTGGTAAATTATGCTGTAATTTTGCGTTTGCAGTTGTTTGTTCGAACCACGTGTTGTTTCACTGGTTACAAAGAGTATGTTAGTGGGAGTGATTTAGGCGGCAATATTTATACTTTTATATTTTAAACGATTTTTCTTCTTTTTTCTAGCTGTTTGTGCCACTGGCTGCAGATAGTCCCTGTAACACGTACTACTGAGTTGGTTGTTGTGTACATACGTATGCATGTGTAGTATGAAGCATTTGAACTGAAATAACTTGTTTGGATCTTCCTTCAACAGAGTAACACAGGGAGTTCAGAAGAGTTCTTTCTGGTTACAAATCCTTATTCTTCAGGGTCAGCTCCAAGTAGGGCACCGCCACCTATTCTAGTCACGACATCAGTACCTCCGACATCATTACCCATTATGTCTACGTCGTCTCATTTATCAAAATCAGAGTCGTTCCACTCTCAACAAGAGGCATTCCACTCTCGACAACATGAGGAATTATCTATAGATGATTTTGAGGATGAGGAAGAAGTTGATAGCCTCCGAATTTCAAGACGACAGTCAAAGGATGCCAGTGATCTTGTACTTGGGTTGCCTTTATTTGAAACAGGTAAACACAATTAGCTCCTCCCATTTATTCTCATATTTATACAATGCAATTGTGCAAGCATGACCACAAGTGCACTACCAGTGCATGAACATCTAATCAGGACGTTGCTATAATAAATTGCAAACTTAGATGTTCAAACTTCAAAGTGGATTCCCCTTGTAAACATACTCAAGTTATATTCTCAAACAAGATCTCTTGTTATTCTAAAGGTTAAGTGCCACGAGGCTCCAGCTTATACAGTGTTCAATGCCAACTACTGACAGCTACTCATGTGTGGAACAAATGAGAGCTTGCCACTTAGCCGACTGCATTAATAATGATAGACATTATATCTATTGATGCATAAAACTGTTATGGCATTAATGATAGAATTTGAGTCTAATCATGCAGTCGGTCGTCATGTGCATTTGACGTGATGTCCTCCATCGATGGGGCTGCATGTCAACCCCATTAATAAAGGCAACACATTAAAGCATACATTGGCAAGCCCTAACGACTGGAGCATTTCTTCTAGCGGCTTGACCTACTAGACTCAGAGAGGTGATTGTCTACTTTTTGCGGCTGGAAGCATATAACTGACGTCTGCTTCTAGCGCTACAAGTATGGAGCTACTTGTCTGCTTCTTGTAGATGAAGAAGAAAATTGTATGTCTGCTTCTAGCAGCTGGATTTTTAGCATGGAGTTGTTTGTTTGCTTTTAGCAACTGGATTTTCAGCATTGAGTTTTCGTTTTTTTTACTTCTAGCTCCTGGAAGCATGTAGTAAGGCATGCTTGATGACTAGTAGCATACAGCTCCTGGCAGGGCCATCATTTCAAAGTTTGTCTCAAATGAGATTTAGACTTCGTTGTATATAATCTCGTGAGGCCAACTACACTTTTTGTTCATCACGCAAAGATAGCTTCACTGGCTTGCTCTTGTAGGAATTGGCTCCTCTGTGACACCGACATTTTTATGGATATACAAAAATCTCTCTTCATCTGTTAAGAAGAATAAAAGAATTTAGATCATATTTACTCATATTGTTCGAGGATGATCGCACGATCGTAAGCCTTCGCATGATAGAGCTACATGTTGATAACGTGTTATAGTCTAATTTACTAGACTAAGAGAAAAGAGATGGAGAGATAAATTTTCTATTTTTTTTTTTAATATGAGGAGGTAAGCATAGCCTTATATACAAAGCCAATAATTGATTACAAAAGATAACAAGGGAGAACGGTTGAGATCTTTCAGGAATAGAAGATCCATATCTATTAGACACAATCAACAACTAATTATAATTAACAACAAACGCTTCCTAAGTTCCGTTCTAATAGACTTGCAAGCTTACATTGGTAAATTTTCGTTATATTTAACAGCGGATTTCGTAGGTATATTTACTACTATGTTGGATTCAAATTATTTCTTTCAATAAATGGTAAAAGAAAGATTTAATTCTATCTTATGATTTAAATAAAAAATTTCAGTACATGGTAAAAAAAAGATTTAATTCTATCTTAGAATTCAAATGAATCTTTTCAAATAAATTATAAAAGATAGATTTAATATTAATATTAATATTAATATTAACATCAACGTTAATGTTAAAATTAACATTAATATTAATATTAACATTATCATTTATTTTAATTTTAATTTTAATTTTAATTTTAATTTTAATTATAGTTTTAGTTTTAATTTTAATTTTAATTTTAATTTTAATTTTAATATTGATATTGATATTGATATTGATATTGATATTAATATTAATATTAATTTTAATTTTACTTTAAATGTTAATTTAGTATTAATATTAATATTAATATTAATATTAATTTAATATTAATATTAAATCTATCTTTTATCATTTAGTAAAATATTTATTTGAATCTTAAGATAGAATTAAATATAGGGATGGCAGCGGAGCGGGTTGGTGCCGGGGACCATATCCCCATCCCTGAGTAATATTTGAATCTGCGTCTCCATCCCCATTCGGGTTTAATTTTTTTTATCTTCGTCCCTGTTAAACAATGCACTCCCGTCCCCATCACCGCCCCCGTCCCGTTAACACTTTTGTTCTGGTTTTTCCATCCCCATCTCATGCCATGTTAACAAATTTTTTTATGTACATTATATTAATAAAATCCGGTTTCCATAAAACAAATATACTACTAGATAGAGAAAATGATACAATACAAAATATATATATATATATATATATATATATATATATATATATATATATATATATATATATATATATATATATATATATATATATATATATATATATAATAAATAGACGTCTACAATACAAAACAACAAAGAACGAATGTTAATGCCACAAAATATATTATAAGTAGAGGTCTACATTTCCATATAAAAATATATATGAGTATGAGTAATCGGGGTCGGAAATTTACCGAGACGGAGAGTCCTATATCCATATCCGACCTCGAAACCAACCTGAAAATTCTTTTAATCTCCATCCCCGCCCCGTCCCCGTTTCTAAATGCCCAAACCGCCACCCGTGGGAGAAAAAATTTGGGGCCCCGTCAGATTCGGGAGAAATTGCCATCCCTAATTAAATATATCTTTTACCATTTATTGAAAGAAACCATTTGAATCCAACGTAGTAGTAAATATACCTACGGAACCCACAGTTAAATATAACCTCAAAATGTACCAAAAGATAGACCTGCAAGCCTATTAGAATAGTACTATATATATATATATATATATATATATATATATATATATATAACTGTAGAATTTTTGTATGCTTTTATATATCATGTGAAATACCTGTCCAAGTTTTTCTAGTAAATGGGTAGTACGATACAAGTACTTTGTAAAGATCGCTTACACAATTAATCCTACAATTTGTATGAGTAGGGTTAGGTCCAAAACTTGAACTTGTAGGACTAATATGTCCCTGATATTGACTTGTGTGTGCCATCACTACCAAAATATGATGAAATAGCGACGTTTTTAGCTACGTCATAATAAAACGTCCCTAATATTAAAGACTTGAGCGATTCCAAAAATAAACGTCGCTATACTTCACTGTTGGCGACACATAGAGACGTTTAGCGACTGTACTTTAGTTTTTAAAAGAATATGCGCTATAAGCTTCTTTAGCGTCGCTAAACGTCGCTGAGTTTTTTGATTTAGCGACATTTAGCGACGTATTTACCGATGTTGATTTTTTTGATTTTTAGCGACGTTTTTAATGACATCGCTAACGTCGCAAACTTTTTAATTAGCAACGTTTAGCGACGTCTATTGATAACATCGCTAATTTTTTTAATTAGCAAGGTTTAGCGACGTCTATTGATGACGTCGCTCACTACCAAAATGATTCAAATCAGCGACAAATTTAGCGAATCTGGACAACCACGTCGCTAATACTATTGAAATTAGCGACGTTCCTTAGAAATATCGTAATACGTCGCTATCAGCGACTGTATGCGACGGTTAGCGATAATTTTTAGTATTATAAAAGATTATGTCGCTTACAAGTCGCTAAACATCGCTATATTTTTAAAAACATCGACGTTTATTCGACTTTTCATTTCTTTTTCTCCCAACTTTTCCCAATTTCTCGTTTTTCGCACGCCCCCACCAGCAATCCATCTCCCCCGGCGACCCTCCGCAGCTCCGGCGACCCACCTACCCCCTCGACCGCCTCCCTCGTCCCCCATCCCGACGCGGCCGTGTTCCTCCCAACCCCGACACAGGCGACCCCAGACACAGCTCCTCCCCCTCCGGCGCGACTCCTCCCCTCCGGCGTGGTCCTCCTCCATCGACCCCTCTCTCAGGCGCTCCTCCTCCCTTCCTCCCGGCTCGGTAAACCCTAACCCAGACCCAGATACAACTAGGACACACACACATATACTGGACATAATCAGGATACATGGACACACACAGGACACAACCCTAACCCTAACACATGGACCCGAACACATGGACACACACACATGACACAATCCTACATAGACACGACTCGTACTAACACGGACACACATGTAGATATGCATGGACACGGACACATACGGGCACATATGGACACATGTGGACACGGACATACATGAAGACACACCCATACATACATGGAGACACACCCTAGTTAGTATGAAAGTTTGGTTCATAATTAGAAAATTTGGTTGCACTAGTGTATCACACACATGGACACACATAATACAACACCCACAAATATGCTATATAGTTGTATATGATTTTATTATGAATTTAGTATCATATGTTGTTGAGTATCATATAACTGGCTTGTGAGTATAGAACTATGTGTGTGTGTGTGTGTTCATGTGTATGTGTATGTGTGTGTATGGGGGGGGGGGGGGGTCAAGTCACTACTAAATTTTATCCAATTAGCGACGGGAGGTTGGATTAGCGACGGGATGTTGGATTATACCTTTATACTTCATAGTCGTTGATTTGGAGGGTTCCTTTGATATTATATATATATGATGTGGTCGGGATGTTGGATTATATGAGAAGTACTGCAGGTAGTGTGGGAGAGTGGAAATTTGGTTATGACACGACACAGGATATGACACAGATCCTAACCCAAAGCCGAGACACGACACAGACCCTAGCCCTATATGAGTTAATTAGACGCAGTCTTGGCTATCAAGTGAGGTGTTGTGCAGTGCACACTTGTGTACAGTGTAGTGAGGGTGTGTGTGTGGATATCTCGGTGCTACGGACACTCCCTATCCTAATCCTAACTCGGACACACACACACACACACGCGGACACTAACATACATACTCCAACCCTAACACGGACATACACACACATGTTTGTATCATGTCATCTCATGATATGTTTGGTGAAATTTTAGAACACATGGATATGAAAGGTTAGGACACGATATCGAGGATATATATCGAGATCCTCCATGAGCACCTCCGAACGAGACGAGGACGAAGATTTGGGCCGACGGTACAAAGTAAGTCAATTAGTTGGTTTAGCATCATATATATAGTGTATTTCTTTTTCATCAAATATTTATTTTTTTGATAAAAATAATTATCTATGTATAGATATCGTCCATCGTCGGTACAGAGATGCCTGGGCCACTTTCTGAGGTACAACTATGGTGGCCCTAGGATCAACTACTCTGATGCTCCAGATGAGAGAAAGGCGTTCTGGTTTGCGCGCTTCAAGGTAAAAGTATATTATATCAATCATTTAATTTATGCATATTATATAACTTACTAAATTACTTCTTGTAGCAAACGTATTTATATCCACCGCACCGGGCCAAATTGATCGAGCAGATATTTCCTGCCGTTGCCGCCAAGCTGATCTGTGATGCTCTGGATGACCAGAAGGCTCGTGATCGCGAAGAAAAACCAATCCAAGGTTGGATCACGCCTGACCAGTGGACTGCGATGAGGGCTAGATTCAACGATCCGAGGCATAAGGAAAGGTCTGAGAAGGCCAAGGCGGCTAGAAAGAAGGCAGCAAAGTGGTGTTGTGGCTCAATTTCGATGACAGAATATTTTCGTCGTTTGGTATATTTTTTATTTCAGATATATTATTTTAATATAAGTACGATAAAATGGTAGTAGAATAAAATATTTAATTTTAGTACTAAATAATATATTTTTAACAGGTACAGATGGGTGAGGATGCCAACATGGTGACCGTCTTCCTGGCCACCCATCAAAAGGGCGGGAATCTCATTGATGAGAGGGCCTCACAGTCCTATGTAAGTATTACTTTACTTTTTGTTAATTTTAATATAACTTAGGAAATATGCAAATAAATATTCATGTAGTTAGTAATAAGTATCTTAGACACATTAGCAATTACGAGTATCCAAAATTTTCTAGGCCGAGTATCTTAGGCTGCGTGAGCGGGCAACTGCTAGTGCATCTACAGCGGGAGAGGCTGGTACTTTCCCGCAACCCTCTCCAGCTCCGTCGGCGGACGAGCTGTGGGTGACCGCCGCTGGTGGTCTCCAGAGGGGTACGTACTACGGTACGGGATCCTATGGCGCCCTGATTGTGACGCAGTCCTCTAGGGCCTCCACTGCAAGTGTGCATTCCCCACAGCCCTTGCAGGTGTCGGTCCGAGTCCAAGAGACCATTGACCGTCAGATTGTGTCTCTCCATGACGAGTTGCTACGAAGGATGGAGAAGGAGCCCCTGTCCCAGCCGCAGGCGGACGATGCGACGCTCATCGCACGATTTGATACGCTCGAGCGCAACATCATGGAGCTCAGGGATATGACAACTGATCTTAGAGCATCGACAGAGCGCAGCATGACGGAGCTGCAGGCATCACAGCTGTCCATGGGCGAGAGGCTGACGATGATGCATGATTCAATGGTTCATAGCAATACGAGGCTGTTATCTACCATGGATTCATACCACCATTGTCACGCCCCAATCCCAAAATACCGTGGGACTAGACACGTGGCAATGGCCAGCAGTACGCACCGATGGACCAACTCAATATAATGGATCCATCAGGGCATACTTAAGCTGTAAAACAAGTCTACGACAATCATGGCACAACTAATCTCATCCACACAAGATATAAAATATGATCCACAGAATAAATAAGGAATGTAAATCATCAGCAAGTCTCACAAAGTACTTCGGGGAACAACCCGATAAATATCTAGTACAATGGTTCAACAGACCAGAAAGTAAATGACTGAAATAAATAATAAAAACTGAGCATGAACATGGATGCTCAAGAGAAATCTTCAGCTAAGACCTCGTCCTCGGATGGTGGTACAGCTCCTGGATCAGCTCCTGCTCCGGTCCCGTAAACCTCGGGATAAACCTCGTCTGCAAAATCTGGGGACAAAATCCGGATCCAGGTCCTCAGGGGACATAGCAAGGTACAAGAAAGCTCATGCCAATAAATAAATAAATAAATAAGCAGTGCAGCAAATAAATAACTAAATGAAACAATGGGGTAAATATGTAACCATCTAAGTGAAATGCAAGTGAGAGCAGCACGAATACTCAGGCTGAGACCACTACAAGCTCTGTGTCTGGGAGCCGGTAGCAGCAATAACTATGTGTTTTACTATGTGTTTACTATGTTTTATATATATAATCAGCCTGTAGCCTGTGTGTCTCTCCCCACCCAATGTAACCACGCATATCATGTCCATAACGTCTCATGTCCATGTCAAGCGCGATCATAGCTAAATGTAACAAGTCATAATGTATATAGAATATAAAATCTATGTCAAGTCCTGTATCCTATACAGAATCACCACGAATATCTCGGGAAAATCCTGTCTTATGAATAGTGTCAAGTGTCCTGGGTCATATGGTACTTGATAAGACAAGTACGAGAATATAAAGTGTCACGGATGTCCATCTCTAGATGACCGTACCCAACACTGCGTACAGTGTCGGCACCCGACTGATAATCGGACGCTAAGTACGTCACATGGTCCTAGGTTGAGCATGCACAGCAATATATATAAAGCAAGGAAAATAGATAACTAAGCTGCAGAGTTTGGCAAGGTACACTTGCCTGATGTTTGAATATCAACTGTCGTCCTGGTATCGGTGGATCCGGTAGGTACTACTCCGAAAGCTGTAATAAATATCACCAACAGTCTCAGAAGATGTCAAATAGCTGGAAATGCCTGTCCTTACGTTCAATTTGGACACAGGGGCAAAAAGGTCATTTTCGGGCCAAAGCGGGTTCCATATGTGGGCCCACTTTGCACCGAAAAGCGTGCCGAGGGTAACAGTCTCTAAATGGGACAAACTATGGGTCAAACAACTCTAAATGTCAATACGATCCCAACGGCATATCCAAATTTGGATTCCGATGAGCCGAACCTAATTTGGTCCAAAAAGTCAATTGTAGGGCCCGCCAATTGGCGATCTGGTCAACCGTCTCCGAAATGCGTAAAAATTGGGTCACAGGACCAGCGTGTTACCACGAGTCCAGTGGCGCAAGTTTCGTCGCAATCTGACTAGCGTGCACAAAATACTCGTGAGTTCCACAAGAGTGGCGACACGGATTGTGTTCGCGGATACGGCCTGGTTCCGGCACGCACACGCGTCCAAATCAGTCCCCACAAATTTTTACGTGTCAGATTATGCTGCGTGCACCATTCGATACACTTGGCACACGGCGGGGCGGTCCCGTTTGGCGGGGCGCGCTCCGATCTCCACTTTTTAGAAAACCGGAAAAAGTGGGTGCGCGCAGTTTTGTGACGACTACAATTTTGTCCACAGCAACTAATAGCACAAAGTTATTATACAGAAAATAAACTAGGTCATGTAATCTACAGGTATCAAAAAGAATCACCGAATTCAGATCTCTGTGGTGGGAGATACGAACTCGGCAATATGGGTGGTCATCGCAAGTTTCTGCGATTGCAGAATTCTGTCTGCTCACGCTGACTTGGACGCTGTTTTTCACCTAGGGGCACACGTTTTCCGAGGTTGACTATAAAATAAATATTTGAGAGGGTTAAGGAAAGATCATACCTATGAAAATGAAACAGCGTTTGGTCGAGCGAGTCAACGGGAAATCACGCCGGAGCGAAGGTGCTTCGAGTGGGAGACTGCAGTTCACGATGTCGGCGTCGACGGGATGGTTGGATGGCTTGGGGAGGCTTCTCTGGCTGCGGTGATGGCTCTAGATGGGAAGAGGAAGTCTGGAGTTTTAGGTTAGGATTTTTAGAGAGCTATAGATATATATATATATATATTATATATTAAGAGAGAGAGAGGGTTCGGATGAGTTGTTTCCGCGGTGAAGAGTCGGATGAAGTGGGGCGGGTTCACAGAAGTAATTAAGGGGCGGTCCTCCTATTGGCTGTTGATTGAATGGTCTTCGTGGTGATATGCTAAGTAGTATGGCCTCTTGGCCGCTGCTTCCTAGTGGAAGGTTTAATATTATTATATTAGTATAAGTTATTATTATTATTCTATTAACTTTTCTTTTCCTTTCTTTCTTTATAAAATATATATACATATATATATATTTGTATATACATATATATATATATACTCATAAGAAAATTTATATAATAGGGTATTGCACATCGTTAGGCTAGCAACTGCTCAAGGGGTCTCCTACATGGAATAAATTCTGAAAAATTTCTGATGGTCCCATAAGTCCTCTAAGTGCCCGAACACCTAACATAAAAATTATTAAAAATCTATTTCTCCTCTTTGGACCTAATTACCATAATTTAATTAATAATTAATAAATAAAAAGGTATATACGATTTTCTAGGAAGGGGGTTTTACATTCTACCCAACTTATAAAAATTTCGTCCTCGAAATTAAAAATGGGCTAGGGTCTCTCTATCAATCTCATTTGATTACAGTCTAAAGGGTTCCTCTCAAGTGAACATTGCGGTCTCTACCCAACTTAGATTTTACCCATCTATCATCTAAGGCTATACATCCAAGAAAGCTATGCCCCAAATTATGTTGTTGAATCCTCAAGGTTCTTAACACCAACATATCATCTATGATATGTCCTCAATCAGCTATAAAGGCAGTCATCTAGTAGTATGACTGGTCTATGGTGTATATCTAGTACTCTCTGCGTGTCAACCTTATACTAGGCACGAGGTTCGTCTTTCCGAAATAAGGGAAGACAGAGATCATTAATAAAGAGTTCAAAGGAATGGTAACATAAGACAAGTACGAGGTTCAAGGAGATTAAAGAATTCAAAAATAGGAGAGTTGTCCGGGCAGTTTATGGATTGAAATCCTATTGGTAAATTCCTATTCGCATGTTCATATTGGAACGGTTATGTGCCCGATATGATATGCTCCGATGTGTCTAGAGGTAGGTATACTAGTCAGCTATATATCTCAATCCACGTCAAGTAATCATGCGAAGGGCGAACCAAGCGCACCAAGGTTAGCTAGACCTTAATACACTGATTCTGAAACGTATTAGTGTACATGTCCACTAATACATATGTCATGAACAAGCTCGATAAAGAATGAGCTTGCAAAACTAGGCTATAGAATAGCAGCATAAGTCCAGTACAGCAAATTTAAGTACGTTAGATAATGATGAAAGGAGGTACCAAATATTCAAGTTCACAAAACAAAATAAACAAGCAACCATAATAATAACAGACTCTACAATCTCTACAGTTATTAATTATAAAAACATTCTAGGTTATAAATTTTTTTAGCAAGTTCAAATTAATTACTAGGTTAAGGCTAGGTCACGAATCTACATGCAAAAACTAAGCAAATCTAAAAACAGAAGACTATAAAAACTTACGCGCATTAGCTACTCCATTATTCTGCGCGTCCTCCAAAGTTATAGCAAAAGCTTGTCCGCGTCCTTGCGGTGGATTCCTCTACTGTTGCTGTTGGGCTTGCTGGAAGAGTGCTGCCTGTGGAGCCATGGGTGGCCTTGGTTGATACCCTCCTGGCGCTGGGAGAGCTTGTCTGTTTAATATTGGTGCTCTCTCTCGATGATGAGGACAATCCTTGGCTAAGTGTTGGTTGGTTCCGCAGATCAAGCATAATCCTAACTTGCGTCTGCAGTCCCTCTCAATATGGCCTACCTTGTCACAGTATTGACATGTGGGTGATATCTGCGGAGAGGCTCTGGGTGGCTGGTGTAGGAGAGGTCTCTTTGCAGCTTCTTCTTGTGGTACTTTGGCTGATGTGGAAGACCGTTTCAGACTGGTCTCTCTCCTAGTGACGCGTTCCATGCGTCGGGCTGCTGCAAGGACGTCTGAGTAGGATGTAGGTGCAACGGATCCAATTAGTTTCTGTAGCTCCAAGTTTAGTCCGTCGAAGAATTTCTCAGCCTTTTTTTCTTCTGTCGGGATCAAGGTCGGGGCGAAGCGACTTAGACGAATAAATTCTGCATTGTATTCTTCCACTGTCATGCTGCCCTGGATGAGGCGGTTGAACTTGTCCCTGAGTTCTGACCGTGCAACTGCCGGGATGTACATCTCTTGGAAGAGTCTGGAGAACTCTTCCCATGTGACTCTGTCCTGTCCAAGTCTCCCTTCTTCTGCTAACCACCAGTGGTGCGCATTATCAGTTAACTGCATTCTGACTGCAGTCATCCACTTCTCTCTTGGAAGTTCAGCGGCTTCCAGCTGATACTGAAGGTTTGTGAGCCACTCATGAACTTCCGTTGGCCCTTCTTTACCAGAAAATGTGCGAGGCTTGAGATAACGGAAGTCGGTGATAGATCCCGTCGATGTTCGCCTCGCTGCTGGATTAGCCTGCTCCAATGCGGATACCAGGCTGGTCCTCAGATACTCGGCCTCCTGCCGATGGGCCTCTTGCTGAATCTGTTGCTGTGCTTGCATCATAGCATACATCATCTGGAATATTTGTTGCCCGTCCATGGCTTGTCCTGGCGGGAATACTGGCATCTGGGGAATGAACTGAGGTGGTAGTGGAATGTCATCTCTCCGGAACCTTGGATTAGGCTGTCCGGTTTGATCACTCTGCGATGCTTGTCCACCATCCCCTGGTGTCACTTCGTCTCCATAAGTAACCACAGCGTCGTGTGGTGTATCCAAAGGGATATCATTTCTGTTCCCGGAATCCATTGCTCTGAAATCAAAGATAAACTATGAGAACGCTCAGAGGAATCAATACAGGATACAGTTCAAGTAACAAATTTCGAGTTCGATATAGAGTTCAACAAATGGTTAAATGATGGATGAGATCCTATAGTTTATACTATCCTTAGGGCAGGCTGGTCCGGTCCCTAAGTTAAAACCGAACAATTTAGTCGTAGACCTGCATGGGCCACCACAAAAACCATGTCACGCCCCAATCCCAAAATACCGTGGGACTAGACACGTGGCAATGGCCAGCAGTACGCACCGATGGACCAACTCAATATAATGGATCCATCAGGGCATACTTAAGCTGTAAAACAAGTCTACGACAATCATGGCACAACTAATCTCATCCACACAAGATATAAAATATGATCCACAGAATAAATAAGGAATGTAAATCATCAGCAAGTCTCACAAAGTACTTCGGGGAACAACCCGATAAATATCTAGTACAATGGTTCAACAGACCAGAAAGTAAATGACTGAAATAAATAATAAAAACTGAGCATGAACATGGATGCTCAAGAGAAATCTTCAGCTAAGACCTCATCCTCGGATGGTGGTACAGCTCCTGGATCAGCTCCTGCTCCGGTCCCGTAAACCTCGGGATAAACCTCGTCTGTAAAATCTGGGGACAAAATACGGATCCAGGTCCTCAGGGGACATAGCAAGGTACAAGAAAGCTCATGCCAATAAATAAATAAATAAATAAGCAGTGCAGCAAATAAATAACTAAATGAAACAATGGGGTAAATATGTAACCATCTAAGTGAAATGCAAGTGAGAGCAGCACGAATACTCAGGCTGAGACCACTATAAGCTCTGTGTCTGGGAGCCGGTAGCAGCAATAACTATGTATTTTACTATGTGTTTACTATGTTTTATATATATAATCAGCCTGTAGCCTGTGTGTCTCTCCCCACCCAATGTAACCACGCATATTATGTCCATAACGTCTCATGTCCATGTCAAGCGCGATCATAGCTAAATGCAACAAGTCATAATGTATATAGAATATAAAATCTATGTCAAGTCCTGTATCCTATACAGAATCACCACGAATATCTCGGGAAAATCCTGTCTCATGAATAGTGTCAAGTGTCCTGGGTCATATGGTACTTGATAAGACAAGTACGAGAATATAAAGTGTCACGGATGTCCATCTCTAGATGACCGTACCCAACACTGCGTACAGTGTCGGCACCCGACTGATAATCGGACGCTAAGTACGTCACACGGTCCTAGGTTGAGCATGCACAGCAATATATATAAAGCAAGGAAAATAGATAACTAAGCTGCAGAGTTTGGCAAGGTACACTTGCCTGATGTTTGAATATCAACTGTCGTCCTGGTATCGGTGGATCCGGTAGGTACTACTCCGAAAGCTGTAATAAATATCACCAACAGTCTCAGAAGATGTCAAATAGCTGGAAATGCCTGTCCTTACGTTCAATTTGGACACAGGGGCAAAAAGGTCATTTTCGGGCCAAAGCGGGTTCCATATGTGGGCCCACTTTGCACCGAAAAGCGTGTCGAGGGTAACAGTCTCTAAATGGGACAAACTATGGGTCAAACAACTCTAAATGTCAATACGATCCCAACGGCATGTCCAAATTTGGATTCCGATGAGCCGAACCTAATTTGGTCCAAAAAGTCAATTGTGGGGCCCGCCAATTGGCGATCTGGTCAACCGTCTCCGAAATGCGTAAAAATTGGGTCACAGGACCAGCGTGTTACCACGAGTCCAGTGGCGCAAGTTTCGTCGCAATCTGACTAGCGTGCACAAAATACTCGTGAGTTCCACAAGAGTGGCGACACGGATTGTGTTCGCGGATACGGCCTGGTTCCGGCACGCACACGCGTCCAAATCAGTCCCCACAAATTTTTACGTGTCCGATTATGCTGCGTGCACCATTCGGTATACTTGGCACACGGCGGGGCGGTCCCGTTTGGCGGGGCGCGCTCCGATCTCCACTTTTTAGAAAATCAGAAAAAGTGGGTGCGCGCAGTTTTGTGACGACTACAATTTTGTCCACAGCAACTAATAGCACAAAGTTATTATACAGAAAATAAACTAGGTCATGTAATCTACAGGTATCAAAAAGAATCACCAAATTCGGATCTCTGTGGTGGGAGATACGAACTCGGCAATTTGGGTGGTCATCGCAAGTTTCTGCGATTGCAGAATTCTGTCTGCTCGCGCTGACTTGGACGCTGTTTTTCACCTAGGGGCACACGTTTTCCGAGGTTGACTATAAAATAAATATTTGAGAGGGTTAAGGAAAGATCATACCTATGAAAATGAAACAGCGTTTGGTCGAGCGAGTCAACGGGAAATCACGCCGGAGCGAAGGTGCTTCGAGTGGGAGACTGCAGTTCACGATGTCGGCGTCGACGGGATGGTTGGATGGCTTGGGGAGGCTTCTCTGGCTGCGGTGATGGCTCTAGATGGGAAGAGGAAGTCTGGAGTTTTAGGTTAGGGTTTTTAGAGAGCTATAGATATATATATATATTATATATTAAGAGAGAGAGAGAGTTCGGATGAGTTGTTTCCGCGGTGAAGAGTCGGATGAAGTGGGGCGGGTTCACAGAAGTAATTAAGGGGCGGTCCTCCTATTGGCTGTTGATTGAATGGTCTTCGTGGTGATATGCTAAGTAGTATGGCCTCTTGGCCGCTGCTTCCTAGTGGAAGGTTTAATATTATTATATTAGTATAAGTTATTATTATTATTCTATTAACTTTTCTTTTCCTTTCTTTCTTTATAAAATATATATACATATATATATATTTGTATATACATATATATATATATACTCATAAGAAAATTTATATAATAGGGTATTGCACATCGTTAGGCTAGCAACTGCTCAAGGGGTCTCCTACATGGAATAAATTCTGAAAAATTTCTGATGGTCCCATAAGTCCTCTAAGTGCCCGAACACCTAACATAAAAATTATTAAAAATCTATTTCTCCTCTTTGGACCTAATTACCACAATTTAATTAATAATTAATAAATAAAAAGGTATATACGATTTTCTAGGAAGGGGGTTTTACATTCTACCCAACTTATAAAAATTTCGTCCTCGAAATTAAAAATGGGCTAGGGTCTCTCTATCAATCTCATTTGATTACAGTCTAAAGGGTTCCTCTCAAGTGAACATTGCGGTCTCTACCCAACTTAGATTTTACCCATTTATCATCTAAGGCTATACATCCAAGAAAGCTATGCCCCAAATTATGTTGTTGAATCCTCAAGGTTCTTAACACCAACATATCATCTATGATATGTCCTCAATCAGCTATAAAGGCAGTCATCTAGTAGTATGACTGGTCTATGGTGTATATCTAGTACTCTCTGCGTGTCAACCTTATACTAGGCACGAGGTTCGTCTTTCCGAAATAAGGGAAGACAGAGATCATTAATAAAGAGTTCAAAGGAATGGTAACATAAGACAAGTACGAGGTTCAAGGAGATTAAAGAATTCAAAAATAGGAGAGTTGTCCGGGCAGTTTATGGATTGAAATCCTATTGGTAAATTCCTATTCGCATGTTCATATTGGAACGGTTATGTGCCCGATATGATATGCTCCGATGTGTCTAGAGGTAGGTATACTAGTCAGCTATATATCTCAATCCACGTCAAGTAATCATGCGAAGGGCGAACCAAGCGCACCAAGGTTAGCTAGACCTTAATATACTGATTCTGAAACTTATTAGTGTACATGTCCACTAATACATATGTCATGAACAAGCTCGATAAAGAATGAGCTTGCAAAACTAGGCTATAGAATAGCAGCATAAGTCCAGTACAGCAAATTTAAGTACGTTAGATGATGATGAAAGGAGGTACCAAATATTCAAGTTCACAAAACAAAATAAACAAGCAACCATAATAATAACAGACTCTACAATCTCTACAGTTATTAATTATAAAAACATTCTAGGTTATAATTTTTTTTAGCAAGTTCAAATTAATTACTAGGTTAAGGCTAGGTCACGAATCTACATGCAAAAACTAAGCAAATCTAAAAACACAAGACTATAAAAACTTACGCGCATTAGCTACTCCATTATTCTGCGCGTCCTCCAAAGTTATAGCAAAAGCTTGTCCGCGTCCTTGCGGTGGATTCCTCTACTGTTGCTGTTGGGCTTGCTGGAAGAGTGCTGCCTGTGGAGCCATGGGTGGCCTTGGTTGATACCCTCCTGGCGCTGGGAGAGCTTGTCTGTTTAATATTGGTGCTCTCTCTCGATGATGAGGACAATCCTTGGCTAAGTGTTGGTTGGTTCCGCAGATCAAGCATAATCCTAACTTGCGTCTGCAGTCCTTCTCAATATGGCCTACCTTGTCACAGTATTGACATGTGGGTGATATCTGCGGAGAGGCTCTGGGTGGCTGGTGTAGGTGAGGTCTCTTTGCAGCTTCTTCTTATGGTACTTTGGCTGATGTGGAAGACCGTTTCAGACTGGTCTCTCTCCTAGTGACGCATTCTATGCGTCGGGCTGCTGCAAGGACGTCTGAGTAGGATGTAGGTGCAACGGATCCAATTAGTTTCTGTAGCTCCAAGTTTAGTCCGTCGAAGAATTTCTCAGCCTTTTTTTCTTCTGTCGGGATCAAGGTCGGGGCGAAGCGACTTAGACGAATAAATTCTGCATTGTATTCTTCCACTGTCATGCTGCCCTGGATGAGGCGGTTGAACTTGTCCCTGAGTTCTGACCGTGCAACTGCCGGGATGTACATCTCTTGGAAGAGTCTGGAGAACTCTTCCCATGTGACTCTGTCCTGTCCAAGTCTTCCTTCTTCTGCTAACCACCAGTGGTGCGCATTATCAGTTAACTGCATTCTGACTGCAGTCATCCACTTCTCTCTTGGAAGTTCAGCGGCTTCCAGCTGATACTGAAGGTTTGTGAGCCACTCATGAACTTCCGTTGGCCCTTCTTTACCAGAAAATGTACGAGGCTTGAGATGACGGAAGTCGGTGATAGATCCCGTCGATGTTCGCCTCGCTGCTGGATTAGCCTGCTCCAATACGGATACCAGGCTGGTCCTCAGATACTCGGCCTCCTGCCGATGGGCCTCTTGCTGAATCTGTTGCTGTGCTTGCATCATAGCATACATCATCTGGAATATTTGTTGCCCGTCCATGGCTTGTCCTGGCGGGAATACTGGCATCTGGGGAATGAACTGAGGTGGTGGTGGAATGTCATCTCTCCGGAACCTTGGATTAGGCTGTCCGGTTTGATCACTCTGCGATGCTTGGCCACCATCCCCTGGTGTCACTTCGTCTCCATAAGTAACCACAGCGTCGTATGGTGTATCCAAAGGGATATCATTTCTGTTCCCGGAATCCATTGCTCTGAAATCAAAGATAAACTATGAGAACGCTCAGAGGAATCAATACAGGATACAGTTCAAGTAACAAATTTCGAGTTCGATATAGAGTTCAACAAATGGTTAAATGATGGATGAGATCCTATAGTTTATACTATCCTTAGGGCAGGCTGGTCCGGTCCCTAAGTTGAAACCGAACAATTTAGTCGTAGACCTGCATGGGCCACCACAAAAATCATGTCACGCCCCAATCCCAAAATACCGTGGGACTAGACACGTGGCAATGGCCAGCAGTACGCACCGATGGACCAACTCAATATAATGGATCCATCAGGGCATACTTAAGCTGTAAAACAAGTCTACGATAATCATGGCACAACTAATCTCATCCACACAAGATATAAAATATGATCCACAGAATAAATAAGGAATGTAAATCATCAGCAAGTCTCACAAAGTACTTCGGGGAACAACCCGATAAATATCTAGTACAATGGTTCAACAGACCAGAAAGTAAATGACTGAAATAAATAATAAAAACTGAGCATGAACATGGATGCTCAAGAGAAATCTTCAGCTAAGACCTCATCCTCGGATGGTGGTACAGCTCCTGGATCAGCTCCTGCTCCGGTCCCGTAAACCTCGGGATAAACCTCGTCTGCAAAATCTGGGGACAAAATCCGGATCCAGGTCCTCAGGGGACATAACAAGGTACAAGAAAGCTTATGCCAATAAATAAATAAATAAATAAGCAGTGCAGCAAATAAATAACTAAATGAAACAATGGGGTAAATATGTAACCATCTAAGTGAAATGCAAGTGAGAGCAGCACGAATACTCAGGCTGAGACCACTACAAGCTCTGTGTCTGGGAGCCGGTAGCAGCAATAACTATGTGTTTTACTATGTGTTTACTATGTTTTATATATATAATCAGCCTGTAGCCTGTGTGTCTCTCCCCACCCAATGTAACCACGCATATCATGTCCATAACGTCTCATGTCCATGTCAAGCGCGATCATAGCTAAATGCAACAAGTCATAATGTATATAGAATATAAAATCTATGTCAAGTCCTGTATCTTATACAGAATCACCACAAATATCTCGGGAAAATCCTGTCTTATGAATAGTGTCAAGTGTCCTGGGTCATATGGTACTTGATAAGACAAGTACGAGAATATAAAGTGTCACGGATGTCCATCTCTAGATGACCGTACCCAACACTGCGTACAGTGTCGGCACCCGACTGATAATCGGACGCTAAGTACGTCACACGGTCCTAGGTTGAGCATGCACAGCAATATATATAAAGCAAGGAAAATAGATAACTAAGCTGCAGAGTTTGGCAAGGTACACTTGCCTGATGTTTGAATATCAACTGTCGTCCTGGTATCGGTGGATCCGGTAGGTACTACTCCGAAAGCTGTAATAAATATTACCAACAGTCTCAGAAGATGTCAAATAGCTGGAAATGCCTGTCCTTACGTCCAATTTGGATACAGGGGCAAAAAGATCATTTTCGGGCCAAAGCGGGTTCCATATGTGGGCCCACTTTGCACCGAAAAGCGTGCCGAGGGTAACAGTCTCTAAATGGGACAAACTATGGGTCAAACAACTCTAAATGTCAATACGATCCCAACGGCATGTCCAAATTTGGATTCCGATGAGCCGAACCTAATTTGGTCCAAAAAGTCAACTGTGGGGCCCGCCAATTGGCGATCTGGTCAACCGTCTCCGAAATGCGTGAAAATTGGGTCACAGGACCAGCGTGTTACCACGAGTCCAGTGGCGCAAGTTTCGTCGCAATCTGACTAGCGTGCACAAAATACTCGCGAGTTCCACAAGAGTGGCGACACGGATTGTGTTCGCGGATACGGCCTGGTTCCGGCACGCACACGCGTCCAAATCAGTCCCTACAAATTTTCACGTGTCCGATTATGCTGCGTGCACCATTCGGTATACTTGGCACACGGCGGGGGGTCCCATTTGGCGGGGCGCGCTCCGATCTCCACTTTTTAGAAAACCGGAAAAAGTGGGTGCGCGCAGTTTTGTGACGACTACAATTTTGTCCGCAGCAACTAATAGCACAAAGTTATTATACAGAAAATAAACTAGGTCATGTAATCTATAGGTATCAAAAAGAATCACCAAATTCGGATCTCTGTGGTGGGAGATACGAACTCGGCAATATGGGTGGTCATCGCAAGTTTCTGCGATTGCAGAATTCTGTCTGCTCGCGCTGACTTGGGCGCTGTTTTTTACCTAGGGGCACACGTTTTCCGAGGTTGACTATAAAATAAATATTTGAGAGGGTTAAGGGAAGATCATACCTATGAAAACGAAACAGCGTTTGGTCGAGCGAGTCAATGGAAAATCACGCCGGAGCGAAGGTGCTTCGAGTGGGAGACTGCAGTTCACGATGTCGGCGTCGATGGGATGGTTGGATGGCTTGGGGAGGCTTCTCTGGCTGCGGTGACGGCTCTAGATGGGAAGAGAAAGTCTGGAGTTTTAGGTTAGAGTTTTTAGAGAGCTATATATATATATATATATATATATTATATATTAAGAGAGAGAGAGGGTTCGGATGAGTTGTTTCCGCGGTGAAGAGTCGAATGAAGTGGGGCGGGTTCACAGAAGTAATTAAGGGGCGGTCCTCCTATTGGCTGCTGATTGAATGGTCTTCGTGGTGATATGCTAAGTAGTATGGCCTCTTGGCCGCTGCTTCCTAGTGGAAGGTTTAATATTATTATTATTATATTAGTATAAGTTATTATTATTATTCTATTAACTTTTTTTTTCCTTTCTTTCTTTATAAAATATATATACATATATATATATTTGTATATACATATATATATATACTCATAAGAAAATTTATATAATAGGGTATTGCACATCGTTAGGCTAGCAACTGCTCAAGGGGTCTCCTACATGGAATAAATTCCAAAAAATTCCTGATGGTCCCATAAGTCCTCTAAGTGCCCGAACACCTAACATAAAAATTATTAAAAATCTATTTCTCCTCTTTGGACCTAATTATCATAATTTAATTAATAATTAATAAATAAAAAGGTATATACGATTTTTTAGGAAGGGGGTTTTACAACCATCGACTAGCAGCGTTGGAGCAGATACGTCCTCCTGGTGCGCCTTTATCGACACAGACTCCACCGACGTTACTACCTTCTCCATCAACATCGGTATCGATTTCACGGGAGCAGTATAATTTGTTCTTATCCCTGATGCGCGACGGTGGTCAGCCTACTGCAGATCCGTAGTAGTCCTAGTTAGGATAGTTTACTGATTGTTTGTGTTTTGACCTATGATATTTGGTCATTTATGAGTATTCTTTATTTTTGAGGCTTTCAGACTTTATTTCTTGCACTCAGTTGTGTGAATATTTATTGTATTATTTACGACGAGATTTTTTCCTACTTGGTTTGTAATTTCAATGTTTTATTTTCTTCAAATTTTACTATATTATTCATATTAAACGTATATTAATTTATCGGTGTTGAGTGTTCCACCGAAGGAATCGGCGAATGTCACGCCCCAGTCCCAAAATATCGAGGGACTAGACACGTGGCAATGGCCAGCAGCACGCACCGATGGGCAAACCCAATTTAATGGACCCATCAGGGTGTACTTAAGCAGTAAAATAACAGTAAGGGTCTAATATACTAATCTCATCCACAGAAATGAATACATCAATATGAAATATAAATCAACATCAATGTCTCAATAAAATATATATCGGGGAATAACCCGATAATAAGTCTGATACAATAGTCAATAGACAAGAAATAAAGAGTATAACAACAGCAAATACTGAGTATGGATAAAGCATATACTCAGGAGAAATCCTCGACAATCACCTCGTCCTCGGTTTCTGGTACTGCTCTAATGTATGCACCTGTTTCTGCTTCTGCTCCTGCTAATGCTCATGTCCCGTTTACTTCGGGATAGATCTCCTCTGCTATTCCTGGGGACATAATCCGGATCCAAGTCCTCAGGGGACATAGCAAGGTACAAGAATAACTCAAGCCATAATAAATGCAGTGCAATAATAAATGAATCAATAGGGTAAACTATATAACCAGCTAAGTGATATACAAGATGAGAGCGTCACTAGAACTCGGGCTGAGACCACTACAAGCTCGGTGTCGGGGAGCCGGTAGCAGTAATATCACTAGTACAATGTCCAGAACTGGATTCCGATGAGTTGATCACAAAATCGCCCGTCAAGTGGAACCGTGGGGCCTACGATACGGGATTTTGTCAACGTTCTCAGAATCGAACCAAACTTGGGTCACAGGACCAGAGTATTGCTACGAGGCCGATGGCACAAGTTTTGTTTCGAAATGATGAGCATACACAAAGTTACAACGAGTTTCAGAACAAGGCCGATATGGGGCATTATCGACGGATACGCGTTGATTTTGGTGTGCACGCACATCCAAATCAACTTTCGCGAAATTCTACACGTCCGTATCGACGGTGCGCACCTTTCGGTGAAGTTCGCACACAACCAAGTCGTCCCGTTTAGCAGGGCGCACCCAATTCCGGAAAAATTAGGGTATAACCAATATTTTGGTCATTTTCACCCTCGAAAATATCACAATCTACAGCATAATAAATTATACTAAAATAGGGTTTAAAAACTAGGTTATACAGTCTAAATTACTGTTTAGGTAGATTTTAGAAATAATTAACATATTGTAACTAAAATGGTCGCGAACTGGGGAGTTCGGACCAGGTTTTTGAATTTTCAAAAAAGAGGATAAATTTCCTGATTTGGCGTCGCGATTTGCGATCGCCACAGGACGCGATAAGCCGAATCGATGGCACGGGTTTCAAGAGGGTCACGCAAGAAATGGGCCGCAACAGACTGCTCGGAAAATGATGCGACGAGGTGAGAGAATTTCTCACCTGAATAATGCGTCGAAGATGACTGCACAAGGCATACGCGAGGGTGCGACGCTTAACCGACGGGTGCTGTGCTCGATGCTGGCGGCGGTGGAGGTCGGCGGCTGCTGACGGCGAGGGCACGGCGGAGTCAGGTCTATCGGCCCGCGGGGTTCATCGAGGTGGCTGTTAGAGGAGGCAATGGGGAAAACTCGGTAGGTGGCTGGAAAGACCGTGGAGACGGTGGTGGTGGAAGTGGTGAATGTAGGTGGCGGTGGCTGTGAGGGCGGGGGTTGCTGAGCGGGTGGTCGGGTTCTCGCCGGGGAGGAGGAAGGAGGCGGAGGCGTCAGGTGGAGAGGAGGCAAAGTCGACAGATATCGTGGTGGCGGTGGTGGTCGATGAGGGGGAGGGTTTATATAGTGGAGAGGGGAAGTTGATGGTTGGCGGCCGTTGGCGGTTTGGGAGGCGACGGAGCCGGGTGTTTAGGGAAGGTGAATGGGAAGAGGCGGGCGACGGCTCTGTAACGGCCGACGGCGGCGAAACGCATGGTGGAGGAGGCAGATAGTCGGAGAAGAAATTGGGGATCCTGTAGCAGCGGGTAGGGTTACGGGTTTCGGGTCGGGTTCTAGGATCTGAATCCGATCCAATAAGTTTTGGGTAAGGTACGTGTTAGCGGGTACAGGTCGGGTTTAAATCTGACCCATTAGGGTTGGTTTGAGTCAAGGTTCGATTTGGTTCAGAATTTGGCTCAATATGGTTTAAACCGGTTGGTTCTATCCGGTATAATTGGATTTAATAAAAATCTTAGTTTTTAGGTCTTTTAAATTAGTTCTGGGGTCCAATAAATTCTAGAAAAATTATCCTATGTCTAATATTTTATTTTACACCCAAATAGTGACAAGTAGGAAGGAATGAGGCTCTTGGTGCTGCTCTCGGTGGTGGATTTTTAGCGACATTTTTGCGACATTTTTCCTGTCAGCGACTAGCTTAAACACGACTTCATTGAAACATCGCCAATTACGTCGCTAAAAATTTTTAGTGACATTTTTAGGCCATTTAGCGACGTTTCCAGACGTCGCTAATTTGACTCATTCAGGTAGTTCATGACGCCTTTAATTTTGATTGTTAATTAATACTTACCGTTACTAATAGGAACATACACATAACTTAAATGGTGACAATTTGGCAAGAGGTGTCAATACCATAACAAGAAGAGGATTAGGAACCACTGAGATCACATCTGACGGCTATGATTGAAATGAAAGTCATAGTAGCAAATATCCTTTAAAGACTTTCTTTTAACTATATACTAATCACCTTCCTCTTTTATTTACCATCCTTCAAATACACAAACATCCAATGTATCCTCACTTTGCCCGCCCAATTTTAGGTTTATGGAATCTAATTTGAAATATGTGATTACATGGTGAATTGATTGATGGGCAAGCTTATAAGTACTAAAATGCCCTTGTACTTTTCTTTACTCTCCATGTGTATTACGAATTAAAAATGAATTATTTGTTGTAATTTCTTTCATCACCTCAATTTTCTGAAAAAATTGGAATCATTACAAATTTATCACCATATTATGTTCCAACTCTTTTGAAACTATAATTTGTTACCCATGTAGAATGCACAAAAAATGACAACCCCTTCGTTTTAGGGCTAAGTATAAAGTCTATTCTGATGCAATTTGTCCGATTAGAAGACGTCTATCGGCACAATTCTTATACATCGTAATTAATCGATGTAATATATTTAGTCGACATGACATCTCTATCCATTAAATCATTGGAAGGTCAAAATAAATTTCTTCCTAAAAATGTCATCCATAAGACAATTTTTGAGCTAGATGGACGAAGCCAGGGACGAAGATGATCATGGCAGAGGACAATTGCTCCACTCATTTAAAAAAAAATAGTTCTACATTTTTTTCCATATTACATTGAATGGGGGAGGCAATTTAGTTGTATATATTGGAAAAGAAATATTTGATGCCATCGATAACGGATTCATTATGAGACAATTTCAAAATATGAGAACTCGTAGAGAGAAATTATAATTTTATCGTCTTGGTACGTATGTATAGATTTGAATATTTTGATTGGCTAGGTACTAAAAAAGATTATATTAAGAATATTATTGTCTAATTATTTATTTGTAATATAATTTTATTTATTATTACTAGTTTTTTGCTGCATAACAGAATGAATTATAACTTGTATCATTTTTTAAGCGTGACGCCACCTACTACATTTTTCGTCTCTACCACTGACCCAAGCTTCTTTTCCCTCATAACTCTTCTATGAGTTGGGAACACGGTGTGACCCGAACCGGAGTTGGCCCATGAGATGGATGTGATATTAGACTGGGCCTATATGTCTTAAAAGGAAATTTTCATGTAAGGCCTGAACTAATCCCAATTATTTATACCTCATGATCCCACCTCCTATCCGATGTGGGACTAAATTACCAACTCAATTGTCACCCCTTTTTGAGCGCTCATTCGGAAACGAGATACAATCCAACAATCTCCACCTTAGCTCGTTTTTGCAAGCCGAACAACCTTAGCACACCCCGGCTACCTTTGCTCGTTCCCGCTAACCGAGTACCCAGGAGATCCAACATATTGTCATCTCGATCCGTTCAACCACAGAACCAAACCTCACACGTTCATCTACACCACCATTGTGTGTCAACCACAACGTCTTGCTCCACCTTGGACTCGTCAGATCCACCTTTAAAGCCAATTCGGGTAGTTGATGCTCCTACTCCATCTTGAGAAGAGCATGTATAATCCATAATCGTTCAGCACCATCTGTCTTGAACAAATTAGAACCGCTAAAACCAGTCCCATAAACTTGGGCTCTGATACCACTTGTTGGGAACACGGTGTTACCCGAACCGGAGTTGGCCCATGAGATGCGATATTAGACTGGGCCCATATGCCTTAAAAGAGAATTTTCGTGTAAGGCCTTGTAAACCCCCTGAATTTTCAAATTATTAAATCTTGGATTTTTCCCAATTTTTTGGAATTTTCTGGGAATTTTTTGTAATTAAAATCAAGGTTTTCAATTAATAAATAATTTTTAATTGGCAATAAATAATATTAAAATATCATGAAAATAATATTTTTGGGTGTAAAATGAAAAATTGGACTTAGGATAATTTTTCTGGATTTTTCTGGGCCTCAGACCTATTTTTAAATACCTAAAAACTAATTTTAATTAATTATTTAATTTACTGTTTTTTATTATTTATTATTTATTATTTATTATTTTTATTTTATTTTTTCCGCGGGCCGCCCTGGCCCATTGGGCCGCGGCCCAGCCCGTTAGCCCAGACCCAACCCTATCGGGTCGGGTCGGGCGCACCCGAACCCGACCCGCCAGCCCGTCACCCCGACCCGGTCTCCCCCAGCCCCCCACGACCCCGCGTCCAGCGCCGGCCGCCGCGCGCAGCGCCGCGCGTTCCTCTCCCACGTCGCCCCCGCGCTCCGCCTCTCCCGGCCAACCCCCCTCCTCCTCCTCCTTTATAAACCCCCGACGCTCCGTCTTCCTCCTCCAGCCTCCACCCTAACCCTCGTCCCGCTCCGCCGCTGCTCTCCTCCACTCGCCACCGCCTCGCCGACCGCCTCGCCGACCGCCCAGCTCCTCCACCCGCACCGCCGCGCCGCCCTCCGCCGCGTGCCCCCGAGCCCGGCCGCCCAGCAGCCGCCCTCCGCCGGATTCCGACGAGAACCCTAACCCTAATTCCCAAATTTCCGTGTCCGACACGAGTCGGATACGACTCGACCCTGAATTTTCGGGTCCCCTTCAGGTGCGTGTAACTTTCGCCTCGTAGCTCTGTTTTTGATTTCGCAAATTGCATTGTGAAGCCTGTATGACCCTCTCGGTGTCCGGACAAACTGTTCGGGGCATCGCGTCCTGTGGTGATCGCACACCGCGATCCAAAAACAGGAAAAACCAGACCCTGATTCATCCCGGAACTGAGTGCGCCCCGCCAAACGGGACGACTTGGTCGCGTGCGGTCTTCACGGATACGTGCGCATCGTCGATACGGACGTGTGAGATTTCGTGGAAGCTGATTCGGGTGTGCGTGCACACCGGAATCAACGCGTATCCGCGAACATCGCCCCCTATCCGACTTTTCGGCATTTTGCCCTAACTTCTTGTACACTCGTCAGATCGAGACGAAACTTACGCCATCGGACTCGTAGCGATACGCTGGTCCTGTGGGTCAAGTTTGGTTCGATTCTGAGAACGTTGACGAAATCGCATGTCGTGGGCCCCACAGGCCCCGCTCGACGGGCAATTTTGTGTTCGGCTCATCGAAATCCAAATCTGGAAGTTCCGTTGGGTTCGTATCAGCGTTCCTGACCTGTTGACACTGACTTTGGTGATTTTTGGAGACCTTTGACCCGGACACATTTTTCGGTGCAAAGCGGGCCCACCGGCGGACCCCGTTTTGACCCGAAACTGTCGCTTTTGCCCTTGTCTCCAAATTGGACCCAAGGACAGGCGTTTCTAGCTATTTGAAATCTTTTGAGCGTGTTGGTAATGTCTATTTCAGCTTTTGGACTCATCTCTGGAATTTTTCCCCGAGAGCCAAAATTAATTAGATCCAAACAACAGGCAAGTACCTGCACTTCAAGTTAATCTTTATATATTGTGATAATTAATTCCCTGCCTTACATGTACCCTTGATGATTACACCTAGTATTAGAAATGCTGGATTTCATGTCTTGAATATTGGGGTTCCTGTCTTGTTTTTCATGTCGGGTAGGAGAATACCTAGAAGGCATGTAGTTTACCCTTCCCCTTGTCATGTTTAATAGCTGTTGGTACACGACTGTACCTCAGCCGGATCTCGATTTCCCCTGTTTAATAGCCGTTCATGACGGCCGGATTAGCCTTATAAACCCCTACATGCCAACTATGTATTCTAAAACAAACACAAGTTCACACAGATAGTTTCTGGTCATGTTATATTTCTTGCTGGCTGTTGTAGTTTCATTTCCTGTTTCATTTATTTCTGTTTCTCATATTCCTGTTTACAGTTTAACTCTGAGATAATAATGTTCTATTATGCTGTTTCTCAACATGATATCAAATATCTAATTGTCATAAATATTTAGTTTAACCTTGTTGTGCACTGTGTACTTTGCTCCTTTCCTGACTGGATCTGTTGATTTAGGCGATGATGAGGATCTTGCCCCTACTTACTATGGTCCCTATGAGGGGACTGATGATACCTATGAGGAGCCAGAACCCACCCAGGAGACCCCTGCTGCAGAGTAGCTAGTAGTAGCTATCTTTCATTTATATTCTCATCTTATTTATCGGGTTTGTCCCCGATTTCAATATTGAATTCCTGTACTAAAATATTTGAATCTGTTGTCACATTTATTTTCAGTTGCAATCTTAAGTTTCAATTCTCATTATTATCTTGCCTATGTTATTTGTGAATGAGCTAGTTAGTAATTATGGATTGACCTAGACAGCGTACTACCGCCGATTCTGCGGCGTAGGCTGGACGTACCCACGCACTCGTGCCCGAATTTCCGGGTGCGGGTCGTGACACATTTTTATGGTGGCCCATGCAGGTTATATCCTTAAATAGGGTAATACCCTAGGACAGGGTATGGAATAAGATTGAGGATTCTAGGAAAAGCTCATTCACAGTATAGGGTCCTTATTTCAATTCTTGATATCATTTTTGCTCAATTTTCCTATCGCCCTTGATTTTCAAGTAATCTATTCTGATCTCCCTGTCCCTTAATCTTTCAGAATGGTCCAGACCAGGAATACAGTATGAGGCACATCAGAACCAGCTGAGCAGAATGTGCCCGAGACTCTTGCACTCCCGCCGCCTCCATCTGTTCCGGCAGTTACTCTGGATGGGGCACAGCTACTTGGAGTATTCCAGGGACTAGTGGAATCCCAAAAAGAACAGACTACACTTCTGCGGACCAGCCTCTCAGAAGCTCTTAGGTCCCAGGAGTCGCCACTCAAGAGGCCAGGGAGTGCCAAAGACTTCAAGAATCTTAGACCCCTGGAATTCTACGGAACTGAGAGCATTCTCTATGCCAATGAGTGGATAGAGAATGTCGAGAGACTCCTGAAGACTGCTCGGGTCCCTGATGACCTCAAAGTGGAGTCCGCAAGCCTGCAACTGTTCGACATTGCTCGAACCTGGTTCAGAGATGAACCCCAACTATCTGCTCCTGACCTCACCTGGGAGGACTTCAAGAGGCTATTCAAGGAGAAATTCTACCCCGAAGTGGCTCGGAAAGCTCTCGAAAGCCAATTCGAGAGACTGGAACAAGGTAACCTGTCTGTTGATGAGTATACTGCTGAATTTAGCAGGTTGAGCCACTTTGCGGAGTACATGGTTCGTACCCCGGAGGACAGAGCCCGTAGATTCAAGAAGGGGCTGTCTCCGGATATTTGCCTTGCTGTCACCACCAGCCGAGCTCGCACCTATGAAGAAATCCTGAGCGTGGCACAAGGCGTTGAGAGAGACATGGGGCATAAACTAAAGCGAGAGAGAGATACCGGAAATGCGGGACCCAACAAACGCCCTTTTCAACAACAACAACAGCAGAGGGTCCCGCAGCAAACTCAGCGTCCTCTCCTCCAGCACCCCAACACCAGGCTCAAGGACAGAACCGACAAGCTGCTGCTTGTAACTTTTGCCAAAAACCAGGTCATACTTGGCAAGTCTGCAGGAAGAGGCTAGGTGCCTGCCTCTACTGCGGCTCAGCAGCGCATCAAATAAGGGACTGTCCAGCTGCTCAAGGACGCACCGCTGCACCCAAGACTCCAGTCCAGGCCTGGCCCCCAGCAGCACAGCAGAGGGGACCCCCGCTTTCAACACAACAATAACGCTTTGCTCAGCACCAACAGCAGCAACAGAGGGGTACACCGCAGCAAGGCCGTGCTTATGCAATGACTCTGGAAGAAGTTGAAGCCACAGCAGACGTGATCACAGGTTCTGTGCTTATAAATTCAATACCAGCTATTACTTTATTTGACTCTGGAGCTTCACATTCATTCATGTCAGTAGATTTCCTTATGAAGCATAGCTTAATCACTAAACCCCTTAGGAATTGTTATAAGATCATTACCGGTGGAGGAATCATCCCGGTTAGTGATGCCTGTGACAATTGTCCTATTATATTATGTGGAAGAGAACTGTATGCTAGGCTACTCGTAATGCCAGTTTCCAGTTTTGATATTATACTGGGTATGGATTGGTTGAGTCAACATCATGCCACTATAGACTGCCACAGAGGTAGTGTAATCTTCAGGCCCCCTGGCAAGCCAGAATTTGAATTTGTTAGAGGTTCTAGAGAAATGGATAATAACAAAATTTGTGGAGCCCTAGTAACAGAAGAATTGCCTATCATCTATGAATATCTTGATGTCTTCCCTGAGGATCTCCCAGGCTTACCCCCAGACCGAGAAGTTGAATTCTCTATTGACTTAGTACCGGGAGCAGCACCAGTATCTCAAAATCCCTACAGAATCAACAAGAAGAAGATAATATAACTAAATGAGCAAATCAAAGAGCTAGAAGACAAATGTTTCATTAGGTCTAGTATCTCACCCTGGGGAGCTCCAGTATTATTTGTGCCCAAGAAGGACAGAACATCCCGAATGTGTATTGACTATAGGGCCTTGAATGCCTTAACAATTAAGAATAAGTATCCCCTACCCAGGATAGATGACTTATTTGATCAGTTAAGTGGAGCTCGGGTATTTTAAAGATTGATTTGAGGTCTGGTTACCACCAAGTAAGGGTGAGAAAGGAAGACATCCCTAAATCTGCTTTCAATACCCGGAACGGACACTACGAATTCTTAGTAATGCCGTTTGGGTTGACGAATGCACCAGCAGTTTTTATGAACTTGATGAACAGAGTCTTCCAGCCATACCTAGACAAATTTGTAGTGGTCTTTATTGATGATATTTTGATCAACTCCAAGACCCCCGAAGAACATGAAGAACATTTGAGGCTAGCATTGGAGACTTTAAGGAAGGAAAAACTTTATGAAAAATTATCTAAATGTGCATTTTTCCTAGACAAAGTAGAATTCTTGGGACATGTTGTGACTGGAGATGGAATAGCAGTAGATCCCAAGAAGATAGCGGCAGTAGAATCATGGCCCACTCCAGACTCTGTAGCAGAGATTAGAAGCTTCCTGGGACTAGCTGGCTACTATCGGAAGTTTATGAAGGACTTTGCTAGGATTGCTGAACCCATGATAAAATTAACAAGGAAGGATGAAGAGTTCACCTGGACTGATGAATGTCAGCATGCTTTTGAGGAATTGAAGAAAAGGCTGACTACTGCCCCTATTCTGACCTTACCTTCTGGAACCGGAGGTTTTGCTATTTATAGTGATGCTTCTGGAAAAGATCTAGGTTGTGTATTGGAACAGAACAAGAAAGTAATAGCATATGCCTCTAGACAGCTTCGACCCCATGAAAAGAACTATCCAACTCATGATTTAGAATTGGCAGCTGTCATTTTTGCTCTTAAACTATGGAAGCATTATCTTTATGGAGAAAAGGTGGAAATATTTACAGACCATAAAAGTCTAAAATATATCTTCACCCAGAAAGAGCTGAACGTGAGGCAAAGAAGGTGGCTGGAACTAATGAAAGACTTTGATATCACCCTTCAATATCATCCTGGGAAGGCCAATGTAGTTGCTGATGCTCTAAGCAGATATCCTATGGCGATGTACTTGACTATGGACCGACACTTGCTCGAGGACCTGGAAAGTTTAGGTATTGAGGTAATTATCCCAGGAAAAGAAGGCCAAATGATGAACTTACAAATTCAGTCTACTTTAATAGACAAGATCAAAGAGACTCAGTTTCAAGACGAAGGCCTGCGAAGCCTTCGAGTTCAAGTGCAAGCTGGATTAGTGGAAGATTTCAGAATTCATGAAGACGGATCACTGAGGCATGGCGATAGATTATGTGTACCTCAAGGAGACATAAGGGAAAAAATTATGCAAGAGGCGCACAGATCGCAATACTCTATACATCCAGGAGCCAACAAGATGTACAAGGACCTGAGGACGCACGTTTGGTGGCATGGCATAAAAAGAGAAGTAGCCAGGTTCGTATCTCGTTGTTTAGTGTGCCAACAAGTCAAGGCAGAAAGACAAAGACCTGGAGGATTACTTCAACCACTACCCATTCCGGAGTGGAAGTGGGAACATATCACAATGGATTTTGTTTTCGGACTTCCAAGGACACCTAGTGGTAAGGATGCAATCTGGGTGATAGTAGATAGACTGACCAAGTCTGCACATTTTTTACCCTTCAAAGTAGGGTTATCTACAGAGAAGCTGGCAGATTTATATATCAGACATATTGTTAGGCTGCATGGAGTTCCAGTAAGTATTGTCTCCGACCGAGATTCAAGGTTCACCTCTCACTTCTGGAAGAGCTTACAAGCCAGCTTGGGAACGCAACTCAAATTCAGCACAGCTTATCATCCCCAAACCGATGGACAATCGGAACGTACAATCCAGACACTTGAAGATATGCTCCGTACATGTGTTCTGGATTTTGGAGGATCCTGGAAAGACTATCTACATCTTGTGGAGTTCTCTTATAATAACAGTTACCAAGCAAGTATTGAGATGACTCCATTTGAAGCTCTGTATGGACGAAGATGTCGTACCCCGCTATCATGGGACGACGTTGGAGAAAGAGCCCTGCTGGGACCAGAGATGGTGATCGATTCAGCTGAGAAGGTAATGCAAATCAGGGATAGACTTCGAGTGGCTCAAGACAGGCAACGATATTGGGCAAATAGCCACCGAAGGCCCTTGGAGTTTGAGGTAATTAAATTTATGAAATTCAAGTCAATTTAAATATTTTGATTATGGAACTAAGACTTGATTGTGACTTTATTAAAGGTTGGAGAGCTGGTATTCTTAAAGATTTCCCCGACACGTGGCACCATTAGGTTCGGAAGGAGTGAAAAACTCAGCCCAAGATTTATTGGACCTTTTGGCATACAGGAGAAAATCGGAGAAGTGGCATACTGACTGGCATTGCCACCCTCTCTGGATGGAGTACATAACGTCTTCCACGTGTCGCAGCTGAGGAAGTACGTGTCGGACCCCAGCCACATTTTGGATCACTCAGAGCTCGAAGTAGGCCCAAGTCTGACTTACCAAGAGCAACCCGTGGAGATACTGGATCGATCGGAGAAAGTTCTGCGGAACCAGGTTATCTCCCTGGTTCGCGTAGCTTGGAAGCACCATTCTCCCGACGAATCTACCTGGGAGCGAGAAGACGAGATTAGAGAGCGATACCCCTATCTTTTTGAACCCTGAGGTATATTTTATTTCTCGACCTTTCTTTTTCGTGCCTTGTTATTCTTAAATTTCGAGGGCAAATTTTTTGTAAGTTGGGTAGGTTGTAAACCCCCTGAATTTTCAAATTATTAAATCTTGGATTTTTCTCAATTTTCTGGAATTTTCTGGGAATTTTCTATAATTAAAATCAAGGTTTTCAATTAATAAATGATTTTTAATTAGCAATAAATAATATTAAAATATCATAAAAATAACATTTTTGGGTGTAAAATGAAAAATTGGACTTAGGATAATTTTTTTGGATTTTTCTGGGCCTCAGATCTATTTTTAAATACCGAAAAACTAATTTTAATTAATTATTTAATTTACTGTTTTTTATTATTTATTATTTATTATTTATTATTTATTATTTATTATTTATTATTTTATTTTTCCCGCGGGCCGCCCTGGCCCATTGGGCCGCGGGCCAGCCCGTTAGCCCAGACCCAACCCTATCGGGTCGGGTCGGGCGCACCCGAACCCGACCCGCCAGCCCGTCACCCCGACCCGGTCTCCCCCAGCCCCCCACGACCCCGCGTCCAGCGCCGGCCGCCGCGCGCAGCGCCGCGCTTTCCGCTCCCACGTCGCCCCCGCGCTCCGCCTCTCCCGGCCAACCCCCCTCCTCCTCCTCCTTTATAAACCCTCGACGCTCCGTCTTCCTCCTCCAGCCTCCACCCTAACCCTCGCCCCGCTCCGCCGCTGCTCTCCTCCACTCGTCACCGCCTCGCCGACCGCCCAGCTCCTCCACCCGCACCGCCGCGCCGCCCTCCGCCGCGTGCCCCCGAGCCCGGCCGCCCAGCAGCCGCCCTCCGTCGGATTCCGACGAGAACCCTAACCCTAATTCCCAAATTTCTGTGTCCGACACGAGTCGGACACGACTCGACCCTGAATTTTCGGGTCCCCTTCAGGTGCGTGTAACTTTCGCCTCGTAGCTCTGTTTTCGATTCCGCAAATTGCGTTGTGAAGCCTGTATGACTCTCTCGGTGTCCGGACAAACTGTTCGGGGCATCGCGTCCTGTGGTGATCGCACACCGCGATCCAAAAAAGGAAAAACCAGACTCTGATTCACCCCGAAACTGAGTGCGCCCCGCCAAACGGGACGACTTGGTCGCGTGCGGTCTTCACGGATACGTGCGCGTCGTCGATACGGACGTGTGAGATTTCGTGGAAGCTGATTCGGGTGTGCGTGCACACCGGAATCAACGCGTATCCGCGGACATCGCCCCGTATCCGACTTTTCGGCATTTCGCCATAACTTCTTGTACACTCGTCAGATCGAGACAAAACTTACGCCATCGGACTCGTAGCGATACGCTGGTCCTGTGGGTCAAGTTTGGTTCGATTCTGAGAACGTTGACGAAATCGCATGTCGTGGGCCCCACTAGCCCCGCTCGACGGGCGATTTTGTGTTCGGCTCATCGAAATCCAAATCTGGAAGTTCCGTTGGGTTCGTATCAGCGTTCCTGATCTGTTGACACTGAGTTTGATGATTTTTGGAGACCTTTGACCCAGACACGTTTTTCGGTGCAAAGCGGGCCCACCGGCGGACCCCGTTTTGACCCGAACCTGCCGTTTTTGCCCTTGTCTCCAAATTGGACCCAAGGACAGGCGTTTCTAGCTATTTGAAATCTTCTGAGCGTGTTGGTAATGTCTATTTCAGCTTTTGGACTCATCTCTGGAATTTTTTCCCGAGAGCCAAAATTAATCAGATCCAAACAACAGGCAAGTACCTGCACTTCAAGTTAATCTTTATATATTGTAATAATTAATTTCCTGCCTTACATGTACCCTTGATGATTACACCTAGTGTTAGAAATGCTGAATTTTATGTCTTGAATATTGGAGTTCCTGTCTTGTTTTTCATGTCGGGTGGGAGAATACCTAGAAGGCATGTAGTTTACCCTTCCCCTTGTCATGTTTAATAGCTGTTGGTACACGACTGTACCTCAGCCGGATCTCGATTTTCCCTGTTTAATAGCCGTTCATGGCGGCCGGATTAGCCTTATAAATCCCTACATGCCAACTATGTATTCTAAAATAAACACAAGTTCACACAGATAGTTTCTGGTCATGTTATATTTCTTGCTGGCTGTTGTAGTTTCATTTTCTGTTTCATTTATTTCTGTTTCTCATATTCCTGTTTACAGTTTAACTCTGAGATAATAATGTTCTGTTATGCTGTTTCTCAACATGATATCAAATATCTAATTGTCATAAATATTTAGTTTAACCTTGTTGTGCACTATGTACTTTGCTCCTTTCCTGACTGGATCTGTTGATTTAGGCGATGATGAGGATCTTGCCCCTACTTACTATGGTCCCTATGAGGGGACTGATGATACCTATGAGGAGCCAGAACCCACCCAGGAGACCCCTGCTGCAGAGTAGCTAGTAGTAGCTATCTTTCATTTATATTCTCATCTTATTTATCGGGTTTGTCCCCGATTTCAATATTGAATTCCTGTACTAAAATATTTGAATCTGTTGTCACATTTATTTTCAGTTGCAATCTTAAGTTTCAATTCTCATTATTATCTTGCCTATGTTATTTGTGAATGAGCTAGTTAGTAATTATGGATTGACCTAGACAGCGTACTACCGCCGATTCTGCGGCGTAGGCTGGACGTACCCACGCACTCGTGCCCGAATTTCCGGGTGCGGGTCGTGACAGGCCTGAACCAATCTCAATTATCTACACCACATGATCCTACCTCCTATCCGATGTGGGATTAAATTATCAACTCCATTGTCACCTCCTTTTGAATGCTCATCCGGAAACGAGATACAATCCAACACTATGGTAATATCAATCTCATACTTTAGTTGATCAACGTTGGAGGGGCATCAGCTCGACGTCAGCGACGTCCACTTGTTAATTTCAACAACAGAGTTTTGCATGGTTGATAATACCTACATTTTTGTTTATTAAAAAAACTCTAGTATTATACAACGATTTTGCTATTAGATGTATTTTCTTGATGGTTATATAAGCATAGTGGGTAAAAAAATTTGTTTTTAAGAGACAGTAATGAATTGGAAGAAATTATATACAATTTCTCAAATAATATCATTTATCTTTATCTATTCCAAAAAGTAAAATGAAGTATTTGTGATTTTTATGTAAATATAAATATTTATTAGTATTTTTATTAGAAAGAGGCGGAAAAAGTATAGCATTGTAACTTCAATCCATGAAGAAGACACGTGAAATTTGCGGAGTGCATTGAATACTTGACTGATTTGGACATTTTGGGAGTTCTTTTAAACACACACCCCTTTTGATCAAGCTTATTCTCTCTCTCTCTCTCTTTTGCTCAAGCTTATGTTCTTCATTTTGTTCGTTACTAATATATGTATGCTTATATTTGTTTTTCATATAAGCCGAGTAGAGTATATATATATATATATATATATATATATATATATATATATATATATATATATATATATATATATTTGCCATATTTTCTTACCAAGTATTCTCATTTTTTATGTTATCTTTTGAGAGTTTTTTTTTTTTTTTTTGCTATTAATTGTTTGTTTCTATGATATAACCTTTGTCTTTATTCTTGAACGATTTTTTTGACTGGAAAAAGACCTGATTGGAAAAGGAAGCTATATATCATCATCCAAACAGATCTCGATCCTCCAAATATTCATAGTTTCCAAAAAAAAATAAAAAATTACATTTATAATAACTGGGAGGATTATATATTCCAAGTACCATTTAATTTATCCAAAAGAATTAGGTTATTTTGTATTTTTTTCGTTTTAGGATTTATAAAATGGCCTTGTGTTTCTCGTACTTGAAGTATTGTAGGTATAATGCTTTCATTTATTTCAATTGGTTCTTTAATTACTATTACGTCATTGGGAAAAATATTTTCATTTAATTTTTTTCTTTCTCCTCTTTGTTTTTTTTATCTTTCTTTCTCCTCTTTATATAAGTATATATATTAAATGGTATACTTGTTTGATCACATTTTATTATATTATATTTATAGTCTTTAATTCATCGATTTTGATAGAGATCAAAGTAACACTTTGTTTTTATGGGATGTGATTGAGTCTACCATTTTGTTTGTTTATAATATTTTTTTTTATGATCTATTATCTATTTGTTATAAACTAATTCCTAATTATTCATGGACTTTATTGTTGGAGTGGATGGGGTTCCCAACCTATGTGAAAAATATCCGGAAATATTCCAGAGTAGGATTGAGTATTTCTACATATAATAGGAATACCTCAATTTATTTGGATTGGATATTCCTAAATATAATAAGAATATCTCAATGGATTTGGATTGGATATTCCTACATATAATAGAAATATATCAATAGATTTGGATTTGGATTTGGATTTGGATTGGATATTCCTATCTATAATAGGAATGCTAATTGTGGGTATGAGGCTATATATAGGTGTCTCCTGGCCCTAAAATATCTCTCTCAAAAAAAAAAAAAAATAGCAACAAGGAGAAAAAATGAGGCAAGAGTGTCATTGCAACATTGGAGAAGAGAAAGAAGGATTTGAGGCCATTTCGAAGAAGGAGACCAGTTTCAGATATTTCTCATTGTCTTTCTTCTTCGTGGTTATAATCTATTTTCTGTTCCAAAAGAGTTGTGGTGATCCGTTTGGATCAGTGAAAAATTTGTAAGGAGTCGGTGTATTTTTTTATTCCATTAGTGGAGGCTTTTCAGGGTTGAACTCCGATAGTCCCGGGGTTTTTTCCGCAAGGATTTTCCATGTCAAAAAATTATGTGTCTGCGATTTGTGTTTGACATTTTTTGTCTGTACGTTTTGCTCGGTTCTCTCGCAGGTACTCTTTGGTTTGGGAAACGGTTTCCGCACTTTCGTTCCCAACAAAGTGGTATCAGAGCCAAGTTCTGAAATTTCAGAAGGGTGTCAGGAGTTGACAGGTAAACCAGGTAGGAGAGATGGATGCAAAGCCGGTGCGCATGGTAAACATGAACGGTACCAACTATCATTACTGGAGGAGCAAGATGAAGGATCTGCTATTTGTCAAGAAGCTGCATCTGCCGGTATTTGCTTCCGAGAGGCCCAGTGACAAATCCGAAGAGGACTGGAATTTTGAGCATATACAAGTGTGTGGGTACATCAAGCAGTTCGTTGACAAGAACGTGTATAACCACGTTGCCAGTATTGAGCACGTGAGGACACTGTGGGATAAGCTGGAATCTTTGTATGCGAAGAAGACCGGGGTAAATAAATTATTTCTGATATGGATGATTATGGGTCTGCGGTACAAAGATGGGACGTCTATTACGGATCACTTGAGTGAGTTCCAAGGCGTGGTTGACCAGCTATCCTAGATGGGATTCAAGTTTGACGACGAGGTTCAGGGGCTATGGCTGTTGTGTACATTGTCAGACTCGTGGAAGACCGTACGAGTGTCTATAATCGCTTCTGCTCCGGAAGGCGTGGTCAGTATGGAGTTTGCCAAGAGAAGGGTACTGAGTGAAGAGATGCAAAGACGTTCTCAGGGTACTTCATCCATATCCCACTCAGAGGCGCTTGTTTCAGAGAGCTGCAGAAGGGGTAAAAGCAGGGGTCCAAGCGGTGGTAGAGACAAAAGCAGGAGAAGGTCCAATGGTCGGTACGAGGACTCAGAGTATTACCATTGTGGAAAGAAGGACCACATCAAGCGGAACTATTTCGCTTGGAAGAGAGAAGAAGGGCAACAAGGGAAAGCAAAGTGAGAACACTACAGCGGCGGCCTCGACACATGGAGGCGACGTGATCATTGTAGGTGATGAGGTAGTTATGAATCTCGCCTGCGATGACAACTCTTGGCTGGTGGACTCAGGTGCTTCAGCGCACATATCTCACAACAAGACACTATTTGCTACATACACAACAGGCGACTGTGGAATATTGAAAATGGACAATAAAGATGTGTCGAAGGCAGTTGCTATTAGAGATGTGCATTTGAGGACAAAGACAGGTGCAGTTCTTATTCTCAAAGATGTTCGTCATGTCCCTGATATCCATTTCAACCTGGTGTCGGTTGGAAGGTTGGATGACGAGGGTTTCTTCAGTCTCTTCGGGAACAATCAGTGGAAGCTTTCCAGAGGTTCGATGGGGATTGTTAGAGGAAGCAAGAGGTCCGGACTCTACTATATGGAAGGGAGCGCACATGGGGCACAGGAGGTTAACACAGCTACTGATGCGTCTACTGAGTTTTGGCACAGGTGGCTCAGCCATATCAGTGAGAAGGGGATGATCTACTTGGTGAACTGTAAACTCCCTCACCCAAAATAGGTATTTTGTGTATATTTTATATTATTATATTTATTATAGATGTTAAATTTCTTTAGAGTATTCTCTTAGTTAATTAGAAAATAAATTTATTGATATATTTACTTATATAAATATTTATTTAGAATTATTTTTAGGCTATTTTAGATTTTTGGAGATTTTTCTAGAATTTTTGGGTAATTAAAATCTAGGAAACCTAAATTTCTAGGACTTCCATGATTTACTATGAGACCATACTTGTATATTGCTCCTAACAAATATTTATTTTAGGTTAAAATATTTAATTATATTTTTCTGTAATTTATTTAGAATTTTAAGAAATTTATTTAGATTTTTGAAATTATTTAGGATTTATTTGGATATATATAGTCTTAATATTAGATATATGCTAATTTAGTGTTAATAGATATTAATAAGATTATATATAAATTATTTGTATTATCTTTAATTCGATCTAAGATTATAAATTATTGAGATAAACTCAAACTCTATTTTACATTGATTTAAATTCTGAGTCTACTATGAAAGCAACTTCATGCATATCTTATCCTTATTTAAACTGATTCTAATCATATCCAAATTAGCCAATCTTAGTCATATTCAATTAAGTAGTCTCCACCATTATAAATTCCTATTAAACTTATGAAATAAAATCATCTTTCATATTTTTCTTCCCCAAACTCCTCTTTTTTTCGTCCAAAAATAGTCAAAATTCGTCATGAATTCAGCCTCATTTTCTAGTAGTTATGACGACTTAAAAAGACGATATCTCCTAGCTCCGGACTCCAAACGCGTACCAGTTTTTTTTGTTAGAACCATATCAAGGTTATTTTTTGAATATATAAATTATTTTAATAATTTAAGAACCTATGTTTCTAGAATATTCTGAAAGTGCCAGCTGTTCGAAATCAGACGCGTTTTCGTATTTTCGAGATTTTCGGAGATCCCGAACTCGGAATTATGAACCGTTTGAAGTTTCAAAAATTTGACATGATAAAATTAAATAAATTTATTTTTCCAGAATTTAATGTATAAGTTTAATCTACTGTAAAATTCGTGCAACATAGACGTAAATAGAAAACCACCAAAAACTGTCATATGTGCGCCCTTGTGGCCATAACTCTTTACCGACTTGTGATTTTATGAAACTGTCGATTCCAGCGTTCATGTAGCGTTGAAATCTATAGGATTCCATATACAAATCCAGGATTTGAGTTGGTTGACTTTTTGGTCAATGGATCGTCTCGATTTGCGTGTCACGGATCCCAAATCCGTAAAGTTGACTTTCTTTGGACCAAAATTAGAGTTTAACAATAAAACCAGATTAAAATACTATTTTATGTTATTTTATTCAGAATTAAAATATATTAAAATGGAGGAACCTATTCACCCACTTTGGTAACCTAACTTGTTTAATTTATGTGACGGGTAGATCGGACGACGCCAGTTGGGACTTCATTATTTTTCAGAGCAGGCAAGTATACCTTACCATTGTACTGTAATTTATATTCCATATGGTGCATGTATTTTATTTTTTCATTTAGTTCATATATTTTAACTGATATATAAACTGCGCGTCCAAGAATAACTTGGGTGCAACGACGGTGGCATCGTATTTTATCTTTATTATATATTATGCATGTTGACCTAGTTTTATGAGACCACCATATGATCATGAGGCATTCTTATATTTTATTTGTTTGTGACACATTTTTCACACGAGTTCTGAGTCTCATATAGATCACGGACTTATGTATTGACTGATCATCAGTACGTGTGGGACGTGCGATAGGGAATAGCTGCTGATAGAATTTGCATGCTAGAAGACTTGACAGTTATTAGAGGTATCATCGTGTCATGGATATGACATGCTTAGAGCATGGGATGGGGAGGACAACAAGTAAGGCATTTTGGCTCCTTTATACTTTTTTTGTTTAACCCGTGCGGTCATGATGACCCCTATATATTACCTGGCGGCCTCTGAGGTTCAAAAGACGTAATGCTTTTTAGGCCCCTGAATCTTCGAGAGAATCATGCCAATCCCATTTTAGCCAGATAGCCCACATGTTGGAAAGTTGTTCTCAAAGTGCATTCACATAGATGGTTAGGCGACCCTTGGATGTTTATTTTTTAGTACTTTATTGGCATGCTTCTATTTATCTTGTTATGTCCCTCTGAAGACCTGGTCCCTTTCCAGGTGTAAACGATCATGGCTATTTGCAGGAGCACGGATCAGGACTTGCTACTTCATTATCTTTCGAGGAGGTCTTCTCTTCGAGTCTCGTTGTTCATTAGATGATGTACTTATTTTGTTTCTTTTATATTCTAGTTTGGTAGTAGATTTGTCTTCACCCAACTACTTGTTCTTATCAAGCATCTTATACTTGATTCAGTTATATAGTTGATTGGCTATTCATTTCTATTTGATTTTTGTGGATGAGATTTAGTTATGCCCTGTGACTTGTAACAAATATATACCACTTGTGAATTATTGTTCATAATACAGCGTACGTATTTGTTATGGTTTTCATATATTGGAGTTGCCATATACATACGGCTGGCATGCATACGTATTCCTAGTCCTACGTATTTTGGGACTAGGGCATGATTGTTAGAGGTTCGATGGTGATTGTTAGAGGAAGCAAGAGGTCCGGACTCTACTATATGGAAGGGAGCGTACATGGGGCACATGAGGTTAATACAGCTACTGATGCGTCTACTGAGTTGTGGCACAGGCGGCTCAGCCATATCAGCAAGAAGGGCATGATCTACTTGGTGAACAGAAAGGTGATTCCAGGACTAAAGTCTACAAAGTTGGAGAAGTGCACACACTGTTTGACGGGAAAGCAAAATATGGTGTCTTTCCAAAGTCACCCATGTTCAAGGAAGCCGACGTTGCTCGAGTTGATTCACTCAGATGTCTACGGTCCTATGAAGATAAAATCTATTGGTGGTGCTTCTTATTTTGTAATATTTATTGATGATTGTTCCAAGAAGGTTTGGGTCTATACCTTAAAGACCAAGGATCAGGTGCTGCCAACTTTCAAGAAGTTTTAGGCCTCTGTTGAAAGGGAGACGGGCAAGAAGTTGCTTTATATTCGATCGGACAATGGCAGCGAGTATATCGGTCTCTTTAATGCTTATTGCAGAGAGCAAGGGATACGACACCGGAAGACTCCACTAAAGACACTGCAGCTCAACGGTGTAGCGGAGCGGATGAACATGACACTAATAGAGAGGGTACGATATTTGCTGTCAGAAGTAAACTTGCCAGGCAGCTATTGGGGTGAGACACTTTACATAACTGCTTTTGTTATTAATTTATCTTCTAGTGCTCCTTTGCAGGGTGATGTTCCTGAAATAGTATGGTACGACAAAGAGCCGTCATACAATCACCTGCAAGTATTTGGTTGTAAGGCCTTCGTACATGTACCGAAGGACGAGAGACCCAAACTTTAGCCAAAGATGAGGCGGTGCGTCTTTGTCGGCTACGATCGGGATGAGTTTGGCTATAGACTCTACGATCCAGTAGAAAAAAAGCTCTACATAAGCAGGGACGTGGTATTCGTTGAGGATCAGACCATGACCAACACTTAGGATTCCGAGATGCCTTCTGAGGCTGAGGAATTGCCTGAGTTAGAGTCATTTTGCTTAGAGCAGTTTCCAGAGGACATGGCAGATGATCCAGTTATGGAGGATCCAGTACATGGAGTTGGTCCTAACCTTGATCATCATCCTGCTGATGGTGGTCAGGGTGACCCTTAGGAGGATAAGCATGCCGAGGAGGAAGTTCCTAGAGGGGAGGAGACTGTAGATATACAGCCAGCACCAGTGATTCCGTTGAGGAGGAGCGATAGAGAGCGTCGACCATCTACGAGATACTCACCTGGTGAGTATGTGCTACGGACTGACGGGGAAGAACCCAAAAGTTTCGCAGAGGCTATGGAAGACGAACACAGAAAGGTGTGGATGGAGGCCATGCAGGAGGAGATGATTTCCTTGGAGGCCAACTCTACTTATGATCTGGTATGATTGCCAAAGGGTAAGAAGGGTTTGAAGAATCGATGGGTGTTCAGAGTGAAGCAGACAGATGATGCTACTCGCCCTCGATACAAAGCGAGGCTCATAGTTAAAGGCTACAGTCAGCGGAAAGGCATAGATTATGATGAGATATTTTCGCTAGTCGTCAAGCAATCGTCTATACGGGTGGTGCTAGCATTGGCAGCCAGTTTTGACTTGGAGGTCGAGCAAATGGACCTGAAGACGATATTCCTCCACGATGATCGTGATAAGAAGTTGTACATGGAACAGCCAGAGAGATTCTGTGAGAAGGGAAAGTCATATTTGGTCTGTCGATTGAGGAAGAGCTTGTATGGTCTGAAACATGCTCTGAGACAGTGGTACAAGAAGTTCGAGTCTTTTATGAGGGAGCATGGCTATGGACAGACGACGTCAGGTCATTGTGTTTTTGTAAGGTACTTCGCCGAGGGTGATTTCATCATTTTGTTGCTTTATGTTGATGATATGCTATTGGTGGGTCGGAATGCCACAAGGATAACAGAGTTGAAGCGCCAACTTTCTCTATGAAGGATTTTGGCACAGCGAAGACTATTCTTGGGATGGAGATCAGCCGAGAGAGAGAGAGAGAGAGAGAGAGAGAGAGAGAGAGAGAGTCTAAGCTGCTACACTTGTCCCAAAAGAAGTACATTCATCGGGTACTTCAACGTTTCGGGATGGACGGGTCGAAAAAAGTGAGTAACCCCATTGCGGCTCACTTTAACTTCACTGAGGAGCAGTGTCCATCTACCGAGGACAAGAAGAAAGATATGGAACGAGTTCCATATGCCTCAGTCGTGGGGAGTCTTATGTATGCTATGGTATGTACGAGGCCAGACATTGCTCACGCAGTCGGCACAGTTAGCAGGTACACTTCCAATCCTGGAAGGGTACATTAGAGTGGGGTCAAGTGGATTCTACGATATCTTCAAGGTACTGCCGATTGAAGACTTTCATTTGGTGGTGACGAGCCAAAGCTGGTTGGATATACCGACGCTGATATGGCTGAAGATGTAGAGACGAGGTGATCGACTTCGGGCTATGTGATGATGTTTCATGGTGGAGCAGTATCATGGCAGTCGCGCTTACAGAAGTGTGTTGCCTTATCGACGACAGAGGCATGATACATTGCGACGACGGAGGCTTGCAAGGAGTTGCTGTGGATGAAGAAGCTGCTGTAGGAAATTAGGCTAAAGCAGGAGCAGTACCTTTGCTTTGCGATAATCAAAGTGCTATTCAGTTTGTGAAGAACCAAACATTTCATAGCCGGTCCAAGCACATTGATATCCGGTATCGTTGGATACGGGATGTGGTTAACAAGAAGGAAGCGACGCTAGAGAAGATTCATACAGATGACAACGGAGCAGATAAGTTCACAAAGGTTCTACCAAGAAAAAAAATTTGAGTACTGCAGACGGATCGTCGGGATGACGACCCCCTCCACATAGTTGTGAAGGAGGAGATTTGTTGGAGTGGGTGGAGTTCTCAACCTATGTGAAAAATACCCCGGAGTAGGATTTAGTATTTCTACATATAATAGGAATAGCTCAATTTATTTGGATTGGATATTCCTAAATATAATAGGAATATCTCAATGGATTTGGATTGGATATTTATACTTATAATAGGAATATGTCAATGGATTTGAATTTGGATTAGATATTCCTATCTATAATAGGAATGCTAGTTGTGGGTTTGAAGCTATATATATGTGTCTCTTGGCCCTAAAATATCTCTCTCTAAAAAAAAAGCAACAATGAGAGAAAAGGAGGCAAGAGTGTCATTGCAACATTGAAGATGAGAAAGTAGGATTGGAGACCGTTTCGAAGAAGGAGATCAGTTTAATATTTCTTATTCTATTAGTGGAGACTTTCCAGGATTGGCTCCGATAGTCCCGTGGTTTTTTCCGCAAGGATTTTCGACGTCAAAAATTTATGTGTCTGCGATTTATATTTGACGTTTTTGGTTTGTGCGTTTTGCTCGGTTCTCTTGTAGGTACTCTTTGATTTGGAAAATGGTTCGCACTTTGATTCCCAACATTTACAATTTTACTGAGTGAGAAGGTAAACAAGTTTTTTTTTTCTAAATAAGAGTTGTTTGGTGTGTGATGCTAGCAAACAAGTTCAGTAATACTTTTCAAATTTTTTTTGCTCATTTTACGTATTATCTTATGTTCTTGCTTGTATTCTTTATGGTTTTGACTGGAAAAGATATAGCTGATTGGAAATGTGAATTTGTCTTCCAATCGCGGATCAGTTATATAATTAGAGGATTTATTCCCACCGTTCTTAATATGTTTATAGTGTGTTTCTTATATATCAAACACGTTATTGTGACCTTTTTGTCTTCTTTTTGTTTACTTATTTTTTTACTGAAGGCAATAGAAGTTCTACATTTATTGAATATAAATTTGATGCTTCTACATATTCTTTGATTCATTTATATATACTCAATCGAACTTTAGTAAGTTTTTTATTTCCATTTTTGATTGGTTTTATTTTTCCTTTTATTTTATTTAGATCAATTCTTGATCAGTAATATTTTAAATCATATTATATATATATATATATATATATATATATATATATATATATATATATATATATTCATATTTAAATGTTTGAATACGGTTCAAAATGATCTGTCAAACCGTATGTATTTCGTCATTAAAAATTAAAAAATAATAAATAAATTCTTAATAGCTTGAGTATTTTATATTACCTAACTACTTGTACGTATATTTATAATAAATCTTAATTAAAATTTAAATATATTTATAAAAAAAATGTTAGAGATTTTTTTTTTGTGTTCAACTTACATGCACTTGACTTGTATATCGGATGGGATTCTGATGTACATAGAATCTATCATTTTGTTCCAGTATAGATCAAGAAACAACTTATTTTTATCGGATGGGATTCTGATGTACATAGAATCTATCATTTTGTTTATTTATTTATTCTTTTATTATGTGCTAGTAACTATCAGTTTAGAAATAAGTTTTAACTAATATGATTCTCTTTTGTATTTCTATGAAATGTTTTCATGTTTATAAACATACAATGTATTGATATCATGTGATCCTATATACATACATAATTAAATAAGATTTCTTTTTTCCTTTTCAGAAATGAAAATGTTATTCACTTTACTATATTATCTATTTTCGTCACTTGTGAATGATTTTAAATTTAATGTAAAAATATAGTTATGAAAAAAATAAATAAGAATGGTAATGTGTGATATAGCTTGCCCTTTTTGCTTCAGTAATAGAATAAGTTATAGTTAACAAAATCATACAACACAAGACAGAAGGGTTATGTCTCCAAGAGTCAGCTTTGAGACACACACACACACACACACACACACACACACACACATATATATATATATATATATATATATATATATATATATATATATATTGATATTTGTCACGTCCCAGTCCCAAAATATCGAGGGACTAGACATGTGGCAATGGCCAGCAGCACACACCAATGGACAAACCCAATTTAATGGACCCATTAGGATGTACTTAAGCTGTAAAACAACAATAAAGGTCTACGATACTAATCTCATCCACAGAAGATAAATACCATAAATATCAGAATAATCAAGATGAAATAATAATCAACAAGTCTCAATAAAAGTATCGGGGAACAACCCGATAATGAGTTTGATACAGCAGTTCAATAAACAGGAATAAGAGTCTAACAACAGAAACGACTGAGTATAGATAAAGCAGATACTCAGGAGAATTCATCGGACATCACCTCGTCCTCTGGTAATGGTACTTCTCCAGCGTCTGCTCCTGTCCCGTATATCTCGGAGTAAATCTCCTCCGCTAAACCTGGGGACATAATCCGGATTCAGGTCCTCAGGGGACATAGCAAGGTACAAGAATAACTCAAGCCAAAATAAATGCAGTACAATAAAAATAAATGAATCAATCAGGTAAACTTTGTAACCAGCTAAGTGATATGCAAATGAGAGCATTAATCATACTCAGGCTGAAACTACTATAGGCTCTGTGTCGGAGAAACCCATAGCAGCATTTATAACTCGAAGGGCCAAAACTTGTGCCAAAGCTCTGTTCAGAATCTAAGGCACCTCCAGAAAACTAAATATATATAATATAATCAGCCTTTGATATGGTAATACTCTCCCCACCCAATGTAAGATCATGGCCTTTAACTAATGCAGCGAGTCATAATGATAGATATGCATATATAATATCTATGCCAAAAATCCTGTAACCTATACAGAATCACCATGCATATATCAGGAAAGATATGTCACATGAATAGTGTCAGGTGTCCTATGGTATGACGTACTTGATAATGCAAGCACGAAAATATATAGGATCGCAATAACAATTCTCTAAGTGACGTTACACGACTCCGCGTACAGCGTCGACACCCGAATATTATTCGGACGCTAAACAACGTCTCACGGTCCTAGGTTGAACAGATACATCACATAAATAAATCAAGGAAATAATATATAGCAAGTACTGCAAGATTGACAAGGTACACTTGTCTAGGGTTTGAATTCCAATAGTCGCTCCGGTATCAGCGGGATCTTCAAGTACTCCTCCGGATGCTGAAATAGACATTACCATCATATTCAGAAGATATGAAATAGCTAGGATTGCCTATCCATAAGTCCAATTTGGACACAGGGCAAACTTGACAGTTTCTGGTCAAAGCGGGATCCACATGTGGCCAACTTCGCACCGAAAAATATGCCAGAGATAAAGTTCTTCAAATTCGTCAAACTTAGTGTCTACAAGTCCAGAACAACGATATGAACCCAACGGAATGTCCATAACTGGATTCCGATGAGCTGATCATAAAATCGTCCGTCAAGTAGAGCCGTCGGGCCCACGATACGGAATTTTATCAACGTTCTCAGAATCAAACCAAACTTGGGTCACAGGACCAACGTATCGCTACGAGTCCGATGCGTAAGTTTTATTACGAAACGACAAGCACACACAAAGTTACAACGAGTTTCAGAACATGATCGATACGGGGCGATTTTGACGGATACACGTTGATTCCGGTGTGCATGCACATCCAAATCAACTTTCGCAAAATCTTACATGTTCGTATTGACGGTGCACACCTTTCGGTAAAATTCACACACGACCAAGTTGCCTCGTTTAGCAGGGCGCACCCAGTTCAGAAAAATTTTGGGTTTCAAATAACCAAAATTTTGATCAATTTTACCCTCGAATAAAATACAAATTACAGCACATTAAATTAAACAAAATACAGGGTTTGAAACTCGATTATATGGTCTAAATTACTGTTCATGTAAATTTTAGAAATAATTAACAGGTTGCACGCAAAACGGTCGTGAACTTGTGAATTCGGGATAATTTCTGATTTTCAGAAATAGGAAGTTTTTCCTGTTTTAGCGTCGCGGTTTGCGACCGACACAGGATGTGATACCCCGAACTGATTGCACGGGTTTCGAGAGGGTTACACAACAAACGTGTCACAACAGACCGTTCGAACATCGGCACGACGAGGAAAGAGAAATTTTTACCTGAACAGGGGGTCGGTAACAACTATACGTCGTGAACACGCGGTGGAGCGACGCACGTCGACGGCGGTTGGCGGCACTGCTACAGCTGTTGTTGGTCATCGCCGGAGCTCGATGGCCGCTACGGGGAGCTCAAGGTGCCTCGGGGTGAGTCGCCGGAGGGAAGGTAGTGGCGGTGGTGAAATGGCGGCTCGGGGTCGAGGGTCCTCGGCGGATGGAAGCTCGCGGATGGCGGTATGGTGGTGCTGGGGAGTCATCGTGTTGGGGGTGGCCGGAGTTGGCGGAGAGGGGAGGCTGCGATGGCGTTGGGGGTGTTGGGGTGGCCGGAGTTGGCGGAGGATGGTGGCGCTGATTTGGTGAGGGCGGCCGAGAGGTGAGGGTTTATATAGGAGGGTCGCGGCGGCCGTTGGCGGGGAGGAGAAAGGTCGCGGGTGAGGAGGCGAAGAGACGGCGGCGGAAGAGAAACGGCCGGAGGGGATCGCGGCTATCGGGGAAAGAAACGGTGGAGAAAGTCAAGGGGACGGTCGGGTTTTTGGGGTCGGTTACTGTAGCAACATTTCGGGTCGGGTTACGGGTAGGCGGGTCGGGTATGGATCCGATCCGATCCAATAGGGTTTGGGTCAGGTATGGGTTAGCGGGTACGGGTCGGGTTCAAATCTGACCCGTTATGGTTGGTTTGATTTGGGTTGGTTTAATTAGGGTGGGTTCGGTTCAATCCGGTTCAGGTTGGTTCAAGTGGGTTTATTCAAAAACTAAGTTTTTAGCTATTTAAAAATATATTTTTGGTCCAACAAATTCCAAAAAATTATACTATGTCTAATTCTTTATTTTACACTAAAAAATATTATTTTTATAATATTTTAATATTTAATAAAATACTTTAAAATATTTAATTCAAGAAAATATTTATTTTAATTAGTTAAAAAAGCAAAAAATTCCCAAAAATTCATATTTAAATTCTGAAAAATTCGGGTGTTTACACCCTCCTTAAAAGAATTGCGTCCTCGCAATTGAGAAAACATAACCGGTCAGAAGAGATGACACGGTTGCAAGACATGTTCGAAGCACGACACAAACAAAGAATCATGATCAAGGAGAAATCGAAGGATGAGGGTTAAGCAGAACACATAGGGAAGGAATAAAGTATTTTCCTAGACAATGAAAGTTAGGTAATTCAAGACTAAAGGGATCATGTTAGGGCAAAAAAAACTACAGCTTAAGAAAACTAGGGTATCAATTACTAACAAGTTCAAAATACTAGGCCTGGGCTAGAGAATGGAATTAACAGGCACGTGCTAAGGCATCACTGGGGATAGATAGCTATAATAAAAATTAAATCTTACGCGTATTTGCTACTCCACGAGTCTGCACGTCCTCCATTGTCATCGTATAAGCTTGTTTGCGTCCTTGTGGTAGTGTCCTCTGCTGTTGTTGGGCCTGCTGGAAGAGTGTTGCTCGTGGTGCCAAGGGTGGCCTCTGCTGATATCCTCCTGGTGCTGGTAAAGATTGTCAGTTAACCATCGATGTTTTTTCTCGATGCTCCTTGCAATTTTTGGCTGAATGTTGTCTTGCTGGAATCTCGAGGCGAGCTGATCTTCTTGATTACCTTGTTGAGTTGATTGACCTCTATCTTCTGGTGTCACTTCATTTTCGTAGGTGACCACATCACCTTGTGGTGTTCCTGCAGGAGTCTCGTTGCTTGCTTGTGATTCCATTATTCTGCATCCAAAATAAACTATAAAAGGCGCACAGAGGAAGCAAGGCATGATCCAAGTCAAGAAATTAATTTGAATCCGATATAAAGATCAAGAACAATTCAAGCAAGTGGATGAGATCATATAACTTATCATATCCTTATTGTAGGCTTGCTTAATTCCTTAGTTGAAACCGAAATAATTTAGTCGTTCGCCTGTATGGGCCACACAAAAAAATCATGTCACGCCCAAGTCCCAAAATACCGAGGGACTAGACACGTGACAATGACCAGCAGCACACACCAATGGGCAAACCTAATTTAATGTACCCATTAAGGTGTACTTAAGCTGTAAAACAACAATAAAGGTCTACGATACTAATCTCATCCATAGAAGATAAATACCATCAATATCAGAATAATCAAGATGAAATAATTATCAACAAGTTTCAATAATAGTCTCGGGAAATAACCCGATAATGAGTTTGATACAGCAGTTCAATAAACAAGAATAAGAGTCTAAAACCAGAAACGACTAAGTATAGATAAAGAAGATACTCAGGAGAATTCCTTGGGCATCATCTCGTCCTCTGGTAATGGTACTTCTCCAGCGCCTGCTCCTGTCCCGTATATCTCGGGGTAAATCTCCTCCGCTAAACCTGGGGACATAATCCGGATCCAGGTCTTCAGAGAACATAGCAAGGTACAAGGATAACTCAAGCCAAACTAAATGCAGTACAATAAAAATAAATAAATAAATCGGATAAACTATGTAACCAGCTAAGTGATATGCAAATAAGAGCATTAATCATACTCAGGCTGAAACTACTATAGGCTCTGTGTCGGAGAAACCCATAGCAGCATTTATAACTCGAAGGGCCAGAACTTGTGCCAAAGCTCTGTTCAGAGTCTAAGGCACCTCTAGAAAACTAAATATATATAATATAATCAGCCTTTGATATGGTAATACTCTCCCTACCCAATGTAATCTCACGTCTCATATCCATAACACGCAAGATCATGACCTCTAACTAATGCAGTGAGTCATAATGATATATATGCATATATAATATCTATGCCACAAATCCTGTAACCTATACAGAATCACCATGAATATATCAGGAAAGATTCTGTCACATGAATAGTGTCAGGTATCCTATGGTATGACGTACTTGATAATGCAAGCACGAAAATATATAGGATCGCAATAACAATTCTCTAAGTGACGTTACACGACTCCTCGTACGGCGTCAACACCCGAATATTGTTCGGACGCTAAACAACGTCTCACGGTCCTAGGTTGAACAGATACATCACATAAATAAATCAAGGGAATAATATATAGCAATTACTGCAAGATTGGCAAAGTACACTTGCCTAGGGTTTGAATTCCAATAGTCGCTTCGGTATCAACGAGATCTTCAAGTACTCCTCCGGATGCTGAAATAGACATTACCATTATATTCAGAAGATATGAAATAGCTAGGATTGCCTATCCATAAGTCTAATTTAGACACAGGGCAAACTTGACAGTTTCTGGTCAAAGCGGGATCCACATGTGGCCCACTTCGCACCGAAAATGTGCCAGAGATAAAATTCTTCAAATTCGTCAAACTTAGTGTCTACAAGTCTAGAACGATGATACGAACCCAAGAAAATGTCCATAACTGGATGTCACGCCCAGTCCCAAAATATCGAGGGACTAGACACGTGGCAATGGCCAGCAGCACATACCGATGGACAAACCCAATTTAATGGATCCATCGGGCATACTTAAGCTGTAATACAACAATAGGGGCCTAAATATACTAATCTCATCCATATAATGAATATATCAATAACAACAAAAGGAAACAATATCATCATCAAATCACAAGTAATTAAATCGGGGAACTAGCCCGATATAAGTCTGATACAACTGACAAGATACAAGAATAAAGATAACCACAGCAAATACTGAGTATGGAAACAGTATATACTCAGAAGATACCCTCGGGGATCACTCGTCTACTGGATCTGGTACTGCTCCAGTGTCTGCTCCTGTTCCTGCTCCTGCTTTTGCTAATGCTCCTGACTCGTATACCTCGGGATCGATCTCTTCTGCTAAACCTGGGGACATAATTCGGATCCAGGTCCTCAGGGGACATAGCAAGGTACAAAATAACTCAAGCCATAAATAATGCAGTACAGAAAATAAATAAATAAATAAATAAATAGGGTAATACTATATAACCAGCTAAGTGATATGCAAGATGAGAGCATCACTAGAACTCAGGCTGAAACTACTACAAGCTCTGTGTCGGGGAGCCGGTAGCAGTAATATCATGTGGTTTGTCTAGTCTCAGAGAGAGAGACTACGACACCATCATAATATAATCAACCTGTAGCCTGTGTGTCTCTCCCCACCCAATGTAATCATACGTCTCATGTCCACGACGTCTCATGTCTATGTCACGCAGAATCATAACTAATGCATCAAGTCATAAATATCTAAGCAAAAGAATATGTCATGAAACCTGTATCCTATACAGAATCACCATGAATATCTCAGGAAGATTCTGTCTCATGAATAGTGTCAAGTATCCTGGGTATAACGTACTTGATAAGGCAAGTACGAGAAGTAAAGGGTCTCGGTATCCATGTCTAGGTGACGTTACACAACTCCGCGTACGGTGTTGGCTCCCGACTATTAATCGGACGCTAAGTAAGTCACACGGTCCTAGGTCAAGCATATACAACATATAAATAAGGCAAGAAAATATGTAACAAGAACTGCAATATTTGGCAAGGTACACTTGCTTGGGGTTCTGACTCCAACTGTAGCTCTGGCCTCAGTGGGAATTGCAGGGACAGCTCCGGTTGCTGAAATAAACATCACCATCAGATTCAGAAAATATCAAATAGCTAAAAACGCCTATCCTTGAGTCCAATTTGGACACAGGAGAAAAAATGACAGTTTCTGGTCAAAGTGGGGTCCACATGTGGGCCGCTTCGCACCGAAAAATGTGTCAGAAACAATGGTCTCCAAATTCGTCAAACTTAGTGTCAACAAGTCCAGAACGATGATACGAACCCAACAGAACTTCCAGAATTGGATTCTGATGAGCCGATCACAAAATCGCCCGTCGAGTGGAGCCGTGGGGCCCACGATACGCGATTTTGTCAACGTTCTCAGAATCGAACCAAACTTGGGTCACAAGACTAGCATATTGCTATGAGTCCGATGGCGCAAGTTTCATTTCGATTCGACGTGTGTACACCAAGTTACAGCAAGATCCAGAACAGGCGAATACGGAATATTGTCGGCGGATACGCGTTGATTCCGGTGTGCACGTACATCCAAATCAACTTCTGCGAAATCCCGCACATCCGTATCAACGGCGCGCAACTTTTGGTGAAGACCTCATGCGACCAAGTCATCCCGTTTGGCGGAGCGCACTCAGTTCCGGGGGAAAATGGGGTGTTGTTTTTCCTGTTTTTGGATCTCAGTTCACGATCACCACAGGACGCGACACACCGAGCGGGTTGCACGGGCATCGAGAGGGTCATGCAGGGTTCGCGTCACAACTGACAGAACAGAAAATGGGGCAATGAGGAGAGAGAACGGGTTATCTGAACAGGGCTCCGTGGAAACTGAAATTTCCATGTCCGCGAGTCGACACGAGACACTGCGACACTGTACTGTAGCAGGGTCCTAAGGTTAGGGTTTCGATCTTCTCGCCGGAGGAGCTTGCCGGGGCGGAGGTGCTCAGCTCGGGCGCTGTCGGAGGCGGCGGAGGCGAAGCTGCCCGGCACCGGTGCGGACACGGCGGCTGCTCGGGTGGCTGGAGGCAGAGGCTAGGGCTAAGGTGTTGCGGGTGCTGGCCGGCCAAGGCGCTGCTCGTGGAGGCTGGAGGCGGAGGCTGCGGGGACTCCGGCGAGGTCGTCATGGAGGAAGGAGGGCGGACGGAGGTGGAGAGGTGAGGGGTGAGGCAGAGGGGAGACGCCGGAGACGATCGGGGAAGACGGCGGAGTCGAGGCGGGGCAGCGGGTTATATAGGGAGAAGAGGGCGGAGCGGTAGCCGGTGCGGGGAAGGGAAGAGGAGGAGCTGGCCGGGTGTTGCGGGGATGCGAAGCGGTGGCCAGCTGGGCAGGCGGAGCGGGGCCGTCGGTTACGCTGCGGGTTACGAGGCTGAGCGGCTGGGGAAGGAGAAAGGGTTTCGGGTCGGGTGGTGACTTGTCGGGTCGGGTGACGGATCCGGCCCGATCCACTAAGGTCAGGTTGCAGGTCGGGTATGCGGGTTAGACCCGGATCCGACCCGCAGGGTTGGGTTGGATTTAATAAACCGGTCCGGTTTGGGTTGGTTTTGGTTCACTTGAACCGGGTTAATCTAGGGTTTATTTTAAACTTAGTTTTTAGGTCTTTAAAAATGCTTTCGGGGTCCAATAAATTCCCGAAAAATTACCCTATGTCTAATTTTTTATTTTACACCTGAAAATATTATTTTTATAATATTTTAATATTATTTAACATTATTTAAAAATTATTTAATTTCAAAATACCTTCTTTTTAATTACAGAAAAATTCTAGAAAATTCCAGAAAAATTGTAAAAATCTATTTTAAAAATTCTTGAAAAATCAGGGGGTTTATACTGGATTCCGATGAGCCGATCACAAAATTGCCCGTCAAGTGGAGCCGTGGGGCCCACGATACGGGATTTTGTCAACGTTCTCAAAATTGAACCAAACTTGGGTCACAGGACCAGCGTATCGCTACGAGTCTGATGGCGCAAGTTTTGTTGCGAAACGACGAGCACACACAAAGTTATAACGAGTTTCAGAACATGGCCGATACGGGACGATTTTGACGGATACGCATTGATTCCGGTGTGCACGCACATCCAAATCAACTTCCGCTAAATCACACACGTTCGTATTGACGGTGCGCACCTTTTGATAAAATTCGCACACGACCAAGTCGCCTCGTTTAGCGGGGCGCACCCAGTTCAGAAAAAATTTGGATTTCAAATAACCAAGTTTTTGGTCAATTTTAGCCTCGAATAAAATATAAATTACATCACATTAAATTAAACTAAATACATGGTTTAAAACTCGATTATATGGTCTAAATTACTGTACAAGTAAATTTTAGAAATAATTAACAGGTTGCACGCAAAAAGGTCGTAAACTTGTGAGTTCGGGACAATTTTTGATTTTCAGACATTGGGTTTTTTTTTTCTATTTTTGCTCGCGGTTTATGACCGACACATGACGCGATACCCCAAACTTATTGCACGGGTTTCGAGAGGGTTATACAAAGAACATGTCACAACAGACCGTTCGAACATCGGCACAACGAGGAGAGAGAAATTCTCACCTGAACAGGGGGTCGGTAACGACTATACGTCGTGAACACGCAGTGGCGCGGCGCACGTCGACGGCGGTTGGCGGCACTGTTGCAGCTGCTGGTGGTGGTCGCCGGAGCTCGGTGGCCGCTGCGGGGAGCTCAGGGTGCCTCGGGGTGAGTCGCCGAAGGGAAGGTAGTGGCGGTGGTGAAATGGCGGTTCGGGGTGGAGGGTCCACGGCGGATGGGAGCTCGCGGATGGCGGTGTGGTGGTGCTGGGGAGTCGTTGTGTTGGGGGTGGCCGGAGGTCGGGGTGGTCGGAGTTGGCAGAGAGGGGTGGCTGCGATGGCGTTGGGGGTGTTGGGGTGGCCGGAGTTGGCGGAGGATGGTGGTGCTGATTTGGTGAGGGCGGCCGAGAGGTGAGGGTTTATATATAAGGGCTGCGGCGGTCGTTGGCGGGGAGGAGAAAGGTCGGCAGGTGAGGAGGCGAAGAGACGGCGGCGAAAGAGAAACGGCCGGAGGGGATCGCGGCTGTCGGGGAAAGAAACGACGGAGGAAGTCGGGGGGACGGTCGGGTTTTTGGGGTCGGTTACTGTTGCAACATTTCGGGTCCGGTTTCGGGTTGGCGGGTCGGGTATGGATCCGATCCGATCCAATAGGATTTGGGTCAGGTATGGGTTAGCGGGTACGGGTCGGGTTCAAATCCGACCCGTTAGGGTTGGTTTGAGTTGGGTTGGTTTAATTAGGGTGGGTTCGGTTCAATCCGATTCAGGTTGGTTCAAGTGGGTTTATTCAAAAACTAAGTTTTTAGCTATTTAAAAATAGTTTTTGGGTCCAATAAATTCCAGAAAAATTACACTGTCTAATTCTTTATTTTACACCCAAAAATATTATTTTTATAATATTTTAATATTTAATAAAATACTTAAAATATTTAATTTCAGAAAATATTTATTTTAATTAGTTAAAAATAGCAGAAAATTCCCAAAAATTCATATTTAAATTTTGAAAAATCTGGGTGTTTACAATATTATTGTAAAATTGTTTAAATATATTTAAATTATATATATATATATATATATATATATATATATATATATATATATATACATTTTAATTATGATTTATTATAGATTTAATTATATTTTAATTATAATTTGTTATGGATATATGTTTACTATTTATAAAAAGAGGTATGTGATCCTAGTAAGCCAGTTCAATTTTTATGATTTATTAATTATAATTTGTTATATTTTAAAATCAGTATATTTTAATTATATATACTAGTAAATGCACGTGTATTACTAGATATGTGATCCTAGTAAGCCAGTTTAATATTACTTTTGTTTTCGTCTTGTTGTAGTGTTATCATATGTTCTACTGGTATTACTTCAATTATACATATGTATCTTAGCAAATTACTAGACATGCTATTTTCATTTGCTGTATATGAAATGTGTATTTAATAGCCTATTGTATATATTACTTAGGATTTAAAAGAGGATAGAGCTAGAAAAAAGATTTATATACCTATCCAACATTTGGCCAATATTTTTGTTCTTGTATATATATATACAGGACGGATCTAGAAGTATACTGGGGTGGGCTATAGTAGCTTCGGGTGGACTATGTGTGGACTAACTCATTAAAATAAAAATAAAAAATTCTATGAAAAAAAAGAAAAAGAAAATTGGAATGGGCTAGAATTATCCGCCCCTGCCTATATATAGCTCAGAATTTACTATTAGCTACAAAGAATGGGTTGAAAATTCAGAAAATTGCATATAGAGCATAGAACTTTACTGAAATTGAATATAGAGCAATAAAGTTTCGTAAATTGCGAGGAGGGAAACGAAATGCCCATTTAATCGACATTTTGCTCAAAAACGTCCCATTTATGGGCATTTACGAACAGTTGACGTCATCCTCCATTTTATAACCAACTGCAATCAAATTTATTGGTAGACCAGCCACTTATAAACCCACTTAGCGTAGAAGCGCCCATAAAAAGGACATTTTTGCGAAAAACGTCTATTTAAGGATGTTTTTGAATGAATTTTAATTGACATAATAGATTTTAATCAGGATGGAGCAATAAAGTAAATGTGATTTGCACATAAACACCTTTAAAAATGACGTATACGTAAAAGGGTGTTTCGTTGCCGTCTACGTAATTTTACAAATTTCGTTGCTCTCCGTGCAAATTCATTAAAGATGTATGTTGTAAACGCAATTTTTTGTTGACACCCTCTCTCTTCACAGGAACACCTACTCATCAACACACTCATCTACAATACCACTTACTAACACTCATGTGCTCAAGTGGTACATTCTACACTTAGACACAAATACACACAGTTATATATATATATATATATATATATATATATATATAAAATTCCCCATGATACACCTCACTATATGCACATAAACACATCCCCAAATCTCATGATACAATCAAGTATCAACACAAATACACCATAATACCAAATAAACAACATCAATATCAATTGGAACACCAAAATATATATAGAATTGATATGAACCTATTGAATAATAGATTTAATGAAATATATAGGTAATTGACATAATGAGACACCAAAATACCCAAATTATCAAATCTAGCCATACGTATCATGATGTATCATGATACGAACACTAAGTATCGACACTAGGACACAACTACTAGGGTTAGTGTCAGTGTCCGTGTCCGTATTAGGGTTAGTGTTCGCGCGTGTTAGAGTGGTCACGTGTGTGTGTGTCCGCGTGTGTTCGTGTGTCCGTATCCGTATTAGGGTTAGTATCTACGTGTGTTAGTGTGTGTGTGTGTGTGTGTCTGCGTGTATCCGAATGTGTGTGTCCGCGTGTGTTAGTGTGTCCGTTTTCGTATTAGGGTTAGTGTCTGCATGTGTTAGTGTGTCCGCATGTGTGTGTGTGTGTCCGTGTGTGTTTGTCCGTGTGTGTTTGTCCGCGTGTGTCCGCATGTGTGTGTGTGTGTGTGTGTGTGTGTGTGTGTGTGTGTGTCCGCATGTGTTAGTGTGTCCGCGCATGTCTGTGTCCGATTTGGGGTTAGGGTTAGTATCTGCATATGTGTGTGTGTCTGAGTTAGGGTTAGGATTTACCTAAGGAGGGGTGGCCGGAGAGGAGGGGGTTGATCGATGAGGGGGTGTCCGGAGAAGAGGAGGAGGAGGAGGAGCCCGGAGAGGAGGAGGAGGAGGACTTGGTGGCGGAGGAGAAGGAGCTCGGTGGAGTCCGGGGTCGGAGGGGGAGCTCGGTCGACGCCGGAGTTGTGGAGCCGAAGGGGTCGCGGGGGGAGGTCGCGAGCGCGGGAGATCAAATTTTTTAGGAAATTTTTGGAGATATGGGAAAAATTTAATGTTGTTAACCTATATGAAAATGTTAGCGACGCCATAAAGTGACGTCTCTAAACGTCGCAGATTTTATAATATTTAGCGGCGTATGAAAACTAAAGTCGTTACACGTCGCTATAATGAAAATAATAGCGACGTTTTGCGACATTTGGCAACATCTTATTCCATAATATTATTTGCAATCGCAGAACATTGCAGACAGTCGCTAACAGCGACGTCTTGTGACGTTATAAAATGACGTCGCTAAATTCGTAAAATATAGAGACGTCATAACTAAACGTCGCTAATTGGACATATTTTGGTAGGGTAAGTTACATGGTCACCGCTATCGAACGAACCGTTGCCATGCTAACAAGAAGAGTAAAAGAATGCTTAAACATATTTCTTTATCATATGCTAAAGATAAAATAGAATTACATGCTTAGTTTATAAAGAGATAGATAACTGTTTCCATGCTTGCGAATAGAAAACTGCTTGAACATGTTTCATTGATCGCACTGCAAAAAGATAGAATTGTATGAATGACTTGTACTGTGTGCTATTAAACCTATCGATCGATTGAAAAGAAAGAAGATTGAACCTATCGAATTGATTGAATAGAAGAGATTAAAGAGCTATTGGCTCTATCGCTTGATTAAAAACTCTGCTTTTTTTGGACATGTGCATCATATTAATCTTTATCTGATAGAATTGCATTCATGCATTGGACGGACAACTCGTGCACAAGGTATCAGGTCTCTCGAGTAGTATCCTGGGATACTGGGAACCGTTCGGCCTGAAAGAGGCTAATCGGATACCCTGAGGCTTGTAGTCCTCGCGATTAGGGGGTGGGGCTATTAGTGTAGTGCTGAACCATGAGTCCCGGCTGCTATTTTGAGCATATTTTAGTGCAGAGCAACCATATGTCTCAACAGCTATTAGCCGATCCGTCATTAGTGGGATGGGCTTGTACGTCCCAATTGCTAATCTCGGGAATCCAACACTCGGGGGCCATAATATAGTTAGGTCGCATGCTAGGACTTTAGTTTTCTTGCATACCTAATTGTTTGATGCAGAGACGAACAGAGAATAGAACCTTACTCATATATGTAAATTTTTGCTAACTTGTATGTCTGTTACACGGATAACCGTTCGGCGAAGGGTAGGAATCACTGAATAAGTGATGTAGTCATTATTGAATTTTGCTTGCTATCGTGTACTACTCATAGAATTGCATGCTTTGCTTGAATGTGATGATACCCTTATGATAAGAAGCATAGTCTACTAGATGATGCTAACGTCCTTAGAGTTAATGGATATAGCTCACAACACACGCGGCACACACAAGATAGTATTTGAACCTATATATCGTGCATGAAATGCTTGTCCGGTAGGCTTGGTTGTATTGGACTGAACTCTGATTTCAAAGATGTTACCAAAAATAAGTAATGTAATATTTTATCACATGATTACATAGTGTTGGTTTTAGAGGGTGTTGCTTTTGTTTATTGCTTTTATAC